>JABANP010000198.1:0-89348 GCA_013115135.1 Perkinsus olseni | reverse complement strand
CCAGTTGAGTTCCTCTCGTCATGTCTCCCATATCTGCTGCCGAAGACAACCATGTGCTATATGTATCGGTGGACATGGATGGTGTCCTTTGCAACTTAGATGCTGCTTTGGGAAGAGAAATGCATGATCGTAATACTGGCGCGTTTGAGGATTTGTTCTTCAATATCGCAGGACCAAGCATGAGTAGAACTTCGTAGTACTTTATTGTCCTGACTGAAGTAGAGCGATTCCCGGCTTTTTACTCTGCGGTTTTCAATGAATACTGTTCATGCTCGTGATGTCGATCTTTGCAGCATCGCGCCAACTGTCATCTCTCGATAGGTTACGGCGTACTTCCTATAGCACCCAGCCAGCGGATACGCTACAGTATAACCACAGAAGTAGCGCTTCCGACTCTCGAAGTTGTGCAGTTTATATCGTTTTGGTATTCTTCCTTGGATGAGTCCTACCGAGACTATGTGCTCGAGATTCTGTACAGTCGTGGGTAGGGCGCCATGTGTTGTGTCTCAATGACGTACCCAATAGTACTTGTAGGTTCTTTGAGAGTATTCCCCCAGTTCCTGGTGCCATCCAGGGAGTGATGCTCCTCGCTAGCGTTCCCAACGTCAAAGCAAGGACCTCTTCCAGCGCTCTTTTGTCGGGTCATCTCCGTTCAGGTTATAGTAACTTCAACTTATCTGTTGGACTCTCGACATTGTGCCTCGGAGAAGAAGAAACGGGTAGACGATCATTTAGGTGAAATTAAGATCATCCACTACTAACCGCAGCCCGAGCCTCCAACAGGTACGGACCCCCGTGATTTATAGTAGACTTGGTCTTGGATAAAACACTACTTTTTGGTGACGTACTCATTGACGATGATCCTCGAATCACCGGTGGGTTAAAACTTGGGGAATTCAAATTGGTCGAAATTTCAATTTGGGGAAAGAAAAGATGCCTCGTCAGGGTCCTGTAGCCCACCTATGTTTGGTCATCAAGTACTCTTCACGCAACCGTAGGAGTGCTCAGGTTTGATAGTAGGTGTAGGATTTCGGTACGATTAGGTATAAAAAGAGGGCGAAAGCAAGGCTTCGGCTTGACGGCTGGTTCACGACATTGGAAGAGGCTGAGGACTTCGTGGGTAAGCTACGCTCGCTGACCAAGCGGACCGAGAAGTCCTTGACGCTTGCCGACGGGCCAACACGTACATGCTGGGCTCCATCACTAGAAACGATGAGCGAGTGTCAAGGAAGTTGCACAGAGCATTCTAAAGACAGTTTTTGTCATGTTTGTCCGAAAATGAAGGGATTCGACCCGTGATTGCAGGGGTTCTTTCAGAGGTCACTTCGGGTTTCACTCGAATTTTGGGGTCGGAATCTGATAATAACTTTAATGGTATATCCTTGGTGATTGCGGTTTAGTTGTAGTAAATGGAATCAATTCCACTGGAGGTTAGGGAGCTCTGCATCATTTGAAGGGGGCATTGATATTCCTATGGGAGAAAGAGTCGATGTTCTGGACTGGGAGGTTGGCTGGGAGAGTTCATCCGAATTGGATAAGCTCAAGATAGTATCTTGATATATCTTATGTATAGTAGAGGGTATTTTGAAGATACTCTCTACTATATATAATAGCCATCCATAATGTCATAATTATGTCATAGTTGGATGGTGATTGATGATTCAATGGCTGGCTATTATCATCATGATGTTTTATTGAGAGGAGCTTCGCCGGACTGCTGCTGCTGCTGACTTCATGCTCAAGTTCACATCCATTCGCCCGTGATAATCTATGATGATTCATATGTCCTCATCTTGAATACTGAGATCATCGACGTTCTAATATCCTTGGCGGTGGTTCTAGATTTTCCGGGAGTGACACCGAATTTGGTATATCATCGTCCAACCATGGACTTTCTGCCTCTCGACGTATTGCGGCGAAGAGGTAGGGTGCAGCTGGATTTGGTATCCGAGTGGTAATCATGCATGCGAGTGAGAGGGACAGAATGAAGTTAGCCGGTTATCTCTAATAATCTCTGTACTCTGATGCTGAGCATTACTCGATTTCCGCCCAACTGCATTCTTAACATCTGCGCGCCGCCTCAGGATTCCTGAGCATTCTCATGTGTATAATTAGTTATGCAGAGGACAGGCTAGCTGAGGGGATTACGGAAGGAGGAGACCTGAGTTGGTTACCGCAGCATGTGGGACCGTTCGAGGGCGTCTCGAAAATGTCTGCTTGGGGAGTTGGGGGAATTGTATCGTCTGCCATAAGCCTTATGAGTGCTTGCACAAAATCAACCGAGGCTTTTGCGAGCAATGTCGTGATTAATGGGGTTGTTCAATAAGGTAGTTTGCTGAGGTTGGATAACTGCAATTTCTCTAATACCGGCGTTCTGACCGCTGAGCGGTACGGCGGAATGCCCGTTGCCTCGCGCTGCAAATCCAAGGCGGGCTCCCGCCGGTGTCCAACCTCGACTATCGCTGACACGGTCGTAGTTGTAGCAGCAGTCTGGGAGCTTCCACTTCTTTTCCACAGCACACGCACACTTTTATTCCGTGGTTCCTTTGAGTAAACGGCTCGAGCATGGCTTGACCCAAACACATGCTGAGTATAGACGAGTTTGTTGCCGTGGGCGCTAGTCGGGCTCTCGTGAGGGGTACTATTGTGGATTTTTGCTGATTTGCTCATCCGGGCGTACATTAAAATTCTTTACCTGAGTTTTTAGAACACCCCCAGGATCGTCTGCTACATGATACGTACAATCCTGGGAGCGCTGCAAGGTTTCCGGGAAGGCCTGTTTGGGTTTCAGGAGATATCAGTTCGAGCTGGCTGTTGCTAGATTGTCTTCATTAGTCAATGCGACCACCCGCGGCTGCCGCTGCTCCGGTCGGGGGCAGGCGGATAAGGGCGCTCAACGTCGCGGAGAAGAATTCTGTGGCGCGCGAAATTTGTCGAGTCCTGGGTGGCGGGGTAATACCCAATGGCAACCCACCAGTCGGGGAGTTCCCTTACCGGCTGCTTGGGAATGTTGATGTAGTGAAGGGGCGGGGCGGGTTTTACCGGTTTTCGGCTCCTTGTTCGGGTTCAATAGACCGCCGGGCAACGAGTCGGAATGAGTGTCGAAGTTGGCAATGAATCTTATCAGCTCTCGTATGATCGTACGGATTGTGATAGAATCGTATTATGGGCACTATGTCGTTGCAGTAGGTGTAGTGAAGTAGATTGGGCTCATAGCGAACGAGACAGAGCAGATAGGGGGCGGAGTAGTTGAGAGAATGGAGGGATAATGCGAAGCTAGTATGAGCACAGCTCCATTGTGTTCTGTAGACAGTGCAGATCGTCCTGTTACTCTTATGAATTGAAGATACTTTGTTAAATTTGATGAACTCATGGTTGAGCTTATCTAATTGTATGACCCGGCGATGATTTCAATTCGGAGTATCTTTTATAACTACGGAGGTCGAGAGTGGCGAACTTGTAAAGATACTCCTTCAGGGAGCGGGTCCTCAAGCTCCAGTAGCCTTCCGTACCGTTAGGCGGTCTCGCACAGGCCTCATGAACGGAAAGTGTCTGCTATCAGGTCATGATGGTGGTTACAGCCGTCCGCGGGCACCTGATGGGACTGGACTTCGAAGCAGAATACCGGGGGCAGTGGGACAGAGTCGATCCCGAGAGTCTGTATAACGCGCCTCTTGTTAAGTAGTAGGAGGGGACGTCTGTAATCTGCAAACTCTAATGACTACTATCAATTTATCTTGGATTTGTTCTCCATTGTTCGGTTAATTGTTATTCCATAAATTCCAAAAATTTTCAGTAAAAATTCAAAAGACGTGTTTATGTACTTAGATTTATACCAATTTAGTTTCTACAGTATAGGAGTATGCCCCCAAGGCAAGCAACCCATCCGCAGTGCTCGGTTTGGCGTAGCCCGTTGTTCCGACACTATCACTTACTGCATCTCCGAGCTGTTTGCTATCACGTCGTTGCCTTCGCTCGTTGGTATCTTGAAAAAAGCACCGGTAGAGTTCTAGGTCAGTTGCCTCGGATATGGGCCCTGTGGCGAACAACCTGAGGCGGCTGGCTCGGACCTGTGATTGGCTGGTGTTGTGGCTTGATTGTGATCGAGAGGGAGAGGCGATTGCTTACGAGGTTATACAGATCGCGAGGGAGGTAATACCTATGAACGGTTAATTGGGTGAAAAAATCCGATCTGGTCGGCGCGTTATATGACGAGGAACTGCCGGATCGGAGTTTCGTCTCTGAATAGAAGAAAGTGAAGTGCAGATTGAGTGAGAACCCATCAGAAATCCTGGATCCCCGAGCTCGAGTATATATCCTGGTGTGGGCCTTTCGCTGCAGCAATGTTTGAAATAGACGAGGTCTTGCGCATTCCCGTGATCCCCTCTGGCGAGGACCCTTGGCGCAGTGTCCGTCGAGTTCCGCAATATGTTGGGAATTATAATTATCTCAGCAAGAGTTTTCGTCGATCTTCATCCCTTTGGGGATGCGTGACTGTACGAACGATTCATTTAGAATCAATCGGCTACTGTAGGACTGCTCATCTTTACCCTATTCAGGCCAACCCGAGGCTGGACGTCTATCGAGCCAACTTTTCCGCCCTCACGCATGCTGATCTCACACGCGCTTGCTTGAATCTAGCCCGACCTAATCCTCATCTGGCGGCTGCGGTGGATGCGCGGCAGGAAATCGACCTTCGAATTGGTAGTAGGAACGAGGGGATCTCTCGGGATCGAACCTGCACGGGTTTGCCCCCATCGCCAACGTCTATGACGGTCGACGGCCATTCCCTCAACGACCACTAGTCACTCACTCTACTAGCTCATTCCACATTGCTGATGACGGCTCGGGCACCACGGAGCAATGGCTGTACAGCGAGTATGTATATCTTTTCATACCACACCTTCCGTAAATTCTCACAGCGGACAGATGCCCTCGAATCTAGCGTTCGACTCAGTGGGCCCTTTTCTCAGGCGCATCATTCACAAGATATCTCACTCTGCGGTATAAAAGGAAACTGCCGTTGCTGGAGGGCATCCTTTCCTACGGCCCCTGCCAATTCCCGACTCTCGGCTTCGTCGTTCAGCGGTGGCTCAGGCAAAGGAATTTCATTCGGGAACCGTTTTGGACCATCAACTGCACGGTGAGTGCCGCCCACAAATGGAGGAGAAGGGTTTCATGGATTCGAACCTTTCGAGATACCCGCGCATGCTCGACGGTAGAGTCTTGCTCCAATCGTAACTGTGCTCGCCTTTGGAAAAATTCCCCGCGACTGGAAGCTTACATGATTCCCTCTTGCAGATATGTGTACCAGTGAGGGCTGCCGGTGATGATGCGGATCAGCCATTGATTGAGAGCGATCCTGAGGATGGTCCAACGGTCGAAGTGAAGCTCCATTGGGGACGAAATCGTCTATTCGACCACCTAGTTACCACCATATTATATGACAGATGCCTACAGCATGTCAGGGAGGTACTGCCAACGGGTTGCTCGCCTTTGCCTAGTAGCGAAGCTTCGCCTTGTCAAGACTCCGGCGGAATTTGGAGACAATCGAGCAAGACGAGGATTTGTGTTGTTCGGGTTCGGGTATTAATATGTTGGTACCATTTTGGCCCCGCATCACCCACTTTCGGTCTTTCCTGCTGTGCACACCATAGAAGTAGTTGATGTGATGACCTTAGAGTACGCATATTCGCTCCATAGCGATTTTCGTCATCACTTCTTGAAAAATATTTGGACCTACTCTCTCTCAGTTTGGTGGCGGAATTGTTACCCAAGTATCCCACAACCCCAAGTCAAGATGGCGACCGCTCCCTCTGAGCACAGTGGAGTTCGCTAAGCTGGCGTCTAGTAAATTGCGAATAGACTCTCGGCAGGCGATGAGGATTGCTGAGGAATTGTGAGTTGGGCCACCCTACTAGATTGACTAGAGACTTCGTGTCTCTGTGGCGATGGCTCTGAAGGTGCACTCGACGACCCGCCACATTACAGTTTTCAACCAAGGCCACGTTTTAAGGGACGCTGTATAAATCGAGTTCCGCCATTGATACGGCGTGAGATGGTATCATCAATCATTGGCGATGATTTATCGCATCAGATGCGACGCATCTGCCGGGAAGATATTTTCACTATCTTCTCAACTTGAGAAAATGTCAGAAGGGAAATCGTCATCGTGAGATTCATGATGGCGATTTCTCTCTCAACTTTTACGTGATGCGTATCGGTGTAGATGAACGGATACCGCACCAGCGCTGCAGATTTTCTTCTGTGGTGGTGCGTGTGTGGTAAAGATCGGTGGTGTGATCATGAAGTGGTAGGTACAACAGGGGTATGATATCCTATCCTCGGACTGAGACCGATAGATTCAATCCCACTATCGACTTGCTGGAGCTAGTCAGACTGCAGCAGGGCAGCCAAGTGTGGGGTGCCTTTGTCAATGAACTACTTCAAGGGAAGTTCACACAAGCTAGGAGAGGGAATCATGATGATGGTGAGGGGGGTGCTTCAGCATCCCGTCGCGCGCCACAGTTCGTGGCCGCTGCATTGCCAAACTGGCAATGCATCAGCCGCTCGCGACAGTATTGTAGCACGAGCAAACTGATGGCTGCATAACATGCCAGTGGCTTGGTTTTCTTTCACAGTTTCCGCAGCTTAGCATAGTAAAATCCTTTTCGCAGAGCCTGGAAGTGAGTAGTACCAGAGGCTGATTGCCATGCTGTCGCTGGGGCTCTTGCTATGACTGCCTGTAGGTGCGCATCCTCCTATCCATCCAGTACAGTTTGCTGGGCCTGGGTCACTGATACCTCTGCAGGGCGAGCAGTGGAGGGTCTATGAGCTCATAACGAGGCACTTCCTTGCCTGTGTAGCTCCTGATGCCATAGGTGAGGTACACGCTCGGAGCGTTACGCTCCCTTGATTGTGGCTACAGTACTGCTCAGTATTGAAAAAACGATTCACATTCTTCTCACAGAATCTCCAATACGAATAGTGATGAACATACGGGAGAGTGCTCTCGGCTAGCTACGCCAGCTTGGTGATAGCAAGTCTGACAGGCTTAGTCTGTTAACTGCATAGCCAGTTGGTATTAGTGGCTCGCGGTGGTATCGTACATGGTCTAAGACGGCGGCAGAAAAGGCAGGAACTGATCGGCGAAAAGACTTGAGGGGATACTGTGGGATTGGTGCAAGGCAGCGTCTTTTTTGAAGTCTTCTAACAGATCCGAGACTCAACTAGGATGGATACCTCACCTCAAACTTTGGGGCTCAAAGTGGCGGAGGCCACAGACAAGGTCCACGGCAATGTTCACGCGATTGCCAGAAACCCTTCTCGCTGGGGTTGTCGAGTGAATAACATTTGAACAGTAACATGCTCTGGGTAGTAGCGTCTAGGGCGCGCTCTCTATGGGCAGTGCAGATATTGTCTTCCCGGCACTATTGAGACATTGAGCAAGTACGAAGCAGGAGTCATGATTGCCCCAGCTGCTGGGGTCCAGCAGTCTGCTGGCGGCCGACGCTTACCATTTTCTTCAAAAACTTGAACCCGCTTCCTTCGGGATGGCAATGCTAGACGTGGTCGACGGGGCCCACAGCTTTCTCAAATGCGGCCACCACTGCACGGCCTACAATTTCCCAAACACGTATATCCGGTTCTCTAACGCCAACGCCGATGTCTGGGGACTCACAGGCACTCACAGACACAGATGTTGAGCGTGGAGTCGGGGGCGTAAGCATCTATTTGAGTTCAAAGACAGTGGACATACGTGAGGTGATCTACCGTCTCAGCCTACGAAACGGCTTCCGAGTCATCGAAGACTATAAGAGCAAGAACGCCAACAAGCTGCATGAAGTCCCCAATACCAAAGCGCTGCCGAGCGTAACGAACTTGCGTAGATGGTCGTTTGAGAGCTTTGCTGGTTGATTCGCGAGGAGCGCGAGTGCGGAGCGGAAGGCGCTGATCTCTTTTCTGTGGTACAAGGAGGGAGGCATTCGATTTTCAAAATAGCGTGGATCGGACTAGTTTGAAGGGCTTCCTGTGACCTGCCGGCCGGAAACCTTGTGGGAGCTTGAGATCTGGAAGACGGTAGTTAACCTCCTCTGTGAGTGCAACAATCAGTGCTGTAACCCGTCGTTTGGGCTGTCCATAGTGTTGTATATCATCCATCTTGACGCAAGGTTTGAGCTTGCCACTATCTTCAACTAATCCTTTGCGTTCGAGAAACTGGAAAGTTTCCAGTCATCGGAACCCAATGGCAACTTCTCGTTGACCTCCAAGGTCATTGCCCAAGGTCTCGAAGGCCGACCCATTTCACTGCCGTGCGCATCTCAGGACTTCCGGTAGATGGTACAAACGATATTGCTGTTGGTTCTGGCCCTTCCGAGCCCGATCAACTCGTCTTGTTTGCTTTGCAGGCGCGGAGTCGCGGATTGAAGTCACTGTCGGGGACGAGACTTTCAATGCTACCGGCCTCACTGTGGTGGAGGAGAACTGGCTCGAGGTGAGTTACTAGGGTCGGTAACTGGTAGTTACTAACTGGCTTATTAGGAGAGTAACGATCGACTCAGCAGTCACGATGGCAACCATGCAGTGTATTTCACTATGCGTACAGTTTGCCTCAGGTCTACCCGTACGTAAAATGGAAAGGGTCGACCGAGCTGCCACCAGTAGTCCTGCACCAGAGGGTCCGAGTAACTGAGTTGATGATGTCCAGCGGGATGACGGAGCCGCCGGAGCTCCTCTCCGAGGCTGAGCTGATCGATCTGATGGATAAGAATCATATCGGTGAGTGTGGCTCTTTGTGAGCACTGTTGAGTTGATATTCGACCGCCCTTCTGGAGGCGAGAGCGTTCATCGTGATCTGCTTCTCGACGCTGCCATGTACGAACATGTGCAGTAGAAGTTCACACATGATGAATGACACATTGAAAATTATAGGCTTACCGAACACCACTGGTTTGCGGTATTCTCTTGTCTACGTGGGCCCCCTCGGGATCCGCAGTCTCAGAATTGTCCGCATTACTGTCGCGAGATTGATGGCTGCCGTGTGGGAATCGCCGGGCGAGGAGGTGTCCAGCAAGGCCTATCTACACCATTTCCCGAGCAAATAAAATGTTTTTCCGTTCGGTTTAAACCATTTTGATAGCAATTTAGCGAGTGTCATTGGAATTAAAAAATTGTCAAACCAAATTCGTTTTGTCACCCAAATTAATATTATGAGCAAATACGATTTAACCCGTGTCATTCTATTTAAATCGATTTTGATCCAATTTCGCTATCTGAATCATTCTGCTAGTACGATCCTTTCCTGCAACTCGAGCACATACTCTAAGCTCATGAAACACGGTAGAACACTAATGCTCGTGAATCACGAGTCGTGATTCTTGCCAACGGTAACCACACTTCAATGATTCGATCCGGTGGAAGTTCCTCTGAGAACGCTGCCACGTGTGATATCATGTCACTGGCGTGATGTCACGGCTACTACTGTATATGAACTACCTACCATGTTGCGTGTTACCCTCAGCTAATGCTGTGCCTTAGAAGTCCGACGCCATTGACGTCATATTGAGATAGGAGCTACGGGATGAAAATTTCACGATGAGGCATGCAATGAACAATGGGGATGCGCGCGACTAATTCGGCGACTACTGTAGAGCATTCTAAATTGCATGGAAAGTGAGATTTAATATGCGTGACATGAGGTTTTTAAAATTGCTAAAGTGTTTAAAGTGGATGAAAACTTTTTTAAAACAAACTTCGGTTTTTCAGGCCCTTTTAAATCAAACGAAAAAACATTTTATTTGCTCGGGAAAAGGTGTAGTTCTGAAGAGACAAGCTTCGCTATTATACGACTTTGATAACGTCGCATCACCAGCGCTTGCACGGGTGTATTTGCTTCGTTCATGGTCGCCGACCATTGGTCGGGTGCGAAGGATAGTTGGCGAGTGACGGTACATTCACGGAGCGGTTCTCCAGGAGAACTTCTCCTTATTGTCAGGTACAGATGCCACCATGCATGAGCACATTGCGACTATCGAGAACCGTGGTTACGCAAGTCAGAAGTCATTTCCACCCTGGTGGAAGGTTCAGCCCATCAGAACTTGGTGTGGCATTAGTCCAGGGATTTGGCGCTTTCCAAAACCTACATGGACGAGGTGATCGATGGCTTGCGAGTCACGATTAGCTCCGGTCGAATCCAAATGTTCTCGAGGATGGCTACCTCATATCAAAGCGAGTCCTCTCAAATCGTTTGGGTGGAAACTGCGGCAGTTTTGAGCTGGCAGATCTGTCCTGTTTCGGGCGCTTACTGGCTTGTAATGATAGAGTTGGACGAAAGCTGTTATGCTCTTCCCATCGGTCGACGCTGCGCTCGCATTCTTCAGATGGTGACTTTAGACTGCATCTGGCGGCCCCGAGACTGCGCGCTCAGATGGAGGCCGATATGGACCTGGTAGCGAGGGGAGCGAAAACCAAAGATACGATGGTGGCGGCTTGCCTGACCACTATGAGGCAAATATACGTGATGGTTAGTGAGGGCCCTCAGCCGATCGATAGGGAAATGCGGCGCCTCGAGGTTGAACAGCAGCAGTTCTTAGCGGCTAATCCTGGTAAGGGTGTAGGGAAGGGAAAAGGGCGACAGCAGCAGGGTCCTAGGGGAGGGGCTAGACGAGGAGGGAAGGGATACAGAGGGAAGGGGCGAGGAGGAAGGCGAGGGGGGCAGTATCGAGGGAGGGGCAGAGGAGGGAAGGGAAAGGGCAGGTAGACTGTAATGTTTCTCAGCCTGCATGATACAGTAATGGGAACTATGAGTTGTGTTTGTAGTACGTGAAATCGAACCCGGGTGGTTGGCAGTGATACCCATCAACCATACCACTAGCATTCCGAGATTTGTCGCTCCTGTCAACGGGTGAAAACGACCTCATTAGGCACTCTCGGGCTCACTCTCAGTGTGATTCTGTGGCCTCATTTTTGGACTGCGCGACATAACCCTACACCTGCCACTAGAAGCTTCTACCATCTGACGGCCTTGAAGTAGTGTTAAGCAATGGCGTCGAACTCTGATTCAGAGTTCGAGGTTGGTTATCATCCCTCTGTTCTGTACCCGCACCAGCTGATGATGGGTCTGTTGTGGAATCATTGACGTTGCAACTCAAGACGGTTGAAGAATCACCTACACCTGAATTCAGCAAGCAAGTACTGTAATTATGATGTTCTGCTATATTACGAGACTGGCTACTGATTGAGAACAAAACACCCGAGTTTTGCCTCCTGGAATCCAATCCTCCGTCTACTGCCACTTAGCATAGCTTCAGCTTAGACTACTCAATGAGTAGGACTGAACCGAGTGGTACCTGCTAATTAGCGGTGATATCCGTCGATTACTCTCAATCCCGGTTTTGAACTTCTTTGAGCCCTGTCTCGAAAGGGCACGCTGTGGCCGCACCAGTGGTGCGCATCAACTCGGCTTTCTTTGCCGCAGACACTGAACGAAGTCACGAGCGTTGGACTGAAGGTTTCACTGGCGCCCGCCAACTCCCTCGTCTGCAATCGTAGTACATCGTAGAGCGGCACAGCGGCCCACGATGATCCTATGCATCAGAAGTTCTGGTCATAATATAGTATGACCCATATTGCAGTTTCGGACATTTTACGTTGCAGATGGATGCTGTTTTGGCGCTTGGAGAGGATTTTTTCAGTCGACCTGAGTATGAATTGAAGTCTCTATGAATTGACTCTTGGACCAAGAATCTTCCCATCGTCACTGGCAAGTCCGGTAACTGGCTTCGTTGTTCGAAGAGACCCATCCGCATGACGATTAAATCGTCACGATTTGCAAAGGCGCTCAATGAGGACGCGAAGGATTGTGGGCTGGGAGTAGCGGCTCTTGGGGGTAATCAGAGTACGAAAGAAGGTCAGACTCACGGTAAAGGATCGAGGTGGGCCAAGGCGATTCACTAAATTCCACGTTTCGAAACGTTGGTACCCTCATGCTCAACGCAAAGCGGCAGCACTACAGAGACGAGCTTAATGAGCCCCATCCTGATGGGAGTCTACCGGGAGATAACCATTTGGCCGTTAAAATAATAGTAGCATTCGAAGGACCGAACCACGTAGATTTATAAGAAAAGGGCATGTTGAAACGTCACCTCCTGGAATTGATGGTACCTTCGAATATTAGTGTTCAAAGAGAATCCCCTCGTCAGGGTCTGGAACAAAAGCATTGAGCATTCCAATGTATCATGCACTTCTCGTCGGAGAGGCATGGCTTGTCGCAGGCACCTGCAGGGCATTCATACGATGGAGAGTACAACGCACGGAGTCGGGCATCGCACTGCAGGGGAGCAGATAGCAGAACGAACCAGAAAAGGGAGAGGTAGGTCTTAAACATATTAATGATAACCTGTAACGGAAAGTCGATAATCCCCTCAATGATTGAGGCTCAATCTCTCTGAACAGTAGGCCGCTCAGTATAGAAATGGCGGTCTACTGTCTACACTGCTACTGAATGCAATATGATAGATTAGAACTGAGCCTGAGTGGCTCAGAACACAAGGCTACAGTGCCGTCCTGTTAGCTTTTCCTGCAGCTTAGGCAAGACCGCGGAGGATTCTCTCAGCTTCAATCTCGGCTCAACCTGCATTAATATCTCCGCGTCACGGCCTGCGGTGTCACACGTACGCCTCAACTAGTTCCACCTGTCATAGAGAATCAACGGACAGAGCAACTCTGGTGATTGCTTTGCAGCACTCGGAGCATGAGGCTCTTCGAGGTTCATTACTTGCTATTCACGATTCACGATTACCTGCTATTTCCCTTCGGCTGCGATCTCTGGTGGCTGGGAATCCGCATGGACAGTCTCCTTTGGAGACAGTGTATCCGGGGCGTCCGGGGCGTCAGGCCCTATGCAGTGAAGGATCACGCGTTACCGTTTCTCACCTCTCTGATGGATCAAATGACTGAGTATTGGAGAACACTCGAGACTAGTGCTATTCCAATTCTGAGGACCGTGGCCGTGCTCTTGTCTCGTATGCAAGCAGCTTAGCTGGAAGTTTAAGCAGGGTGAGACGATCTCGTTCAGCTGGGGACAGCCTACGCGCATTGATGCTTTTGCGCAACCGTTAACAATGCTAACTTTATATCCTCATCGCAATCATCTTGGACTTCCGTACATTAATTAATGTATCTTCTTAACTTCCGTGACGCTGAACTTCAGCGTGTGAAGTGATTTGTTGAAGTTTTCGCGACCATTAAGTGCTGAGTTGATCAATACTATCAGGCTGATAGAGATTACTCAAATCTGATTGAGATGCATGATGAGTGATTCTGATAAGTGGCCCATTAGCCGGAGCAATGATCGATGATTGTGATCAATGATTTGTGAATCACAAATTGTGATAGCGATCATCAATCAAATCACGATCGTAATCATTAGTCAAGGTGTCTGAGAATTCGATCAGCGGCACGATCTTAAGCAAAATCAACTGTCTCTGATAAAAATGGCTGACATGAAATCCATTACTTGAATGCCATTCAATGAAAGGGAACCACCGGGGGTGGTTTTTTGAGCGTTCTCTGATGGATCAAATGAGCCTGATGAAATAGCGCTGAATCGAATTTCCGTGGGCGAGGTGAGAATGCACGAGTTGAACGGTGGATGAAAATATGGGTATGATGGGTAACACCGCCTCAAGAAATTCATTCACGAGGCCCGCGCGTCAATCCAATCACTCGAGATGGACGACTCGGTTGGGTCCCGAGTTGACCGTTTTTTGTTAAATTGATTTAATCTTGCCGACACAAATCCAATTCCAACTTGAATCGCTCGTTGGTTATCGGCGATGACGGCTCCAGCAAACGATACATATTGAGATAGAAAAAAGGTGTCGATGATAAACGCTCCAGCGAGCGAAACCGTCTGTTGATAATAAATGCTCCAGCAAGCGAACCTCTCTGCGGAAATGGGTAGCTGCTGACAATATATTCTTCAGCATATAACAGCTTATCTCCCGAGTCGCTTCATCACTACTTCAACTTGGCTATGCCGAGTCTAGCGTTCTGCGGTTGGAACTCCAAGTAGTTACCGTAGAGCGTCTTGTCAGGTAATACCCAGTCATTGTCTTCAGCAGGAACTATATCGATATACAGTAGCATTGATTCATTAAATTATGATAGTAGGCAGCGTGATCCATAGTCAGCTGCACTTCCCCAACAGCCCCCAAGGCAAATGTTATTGTTGGTAGAAATGCTGCGTCAGCGCAGTCGAAAAGATACACTTTGCTTGCGGGGGCAAACGTGAACTTAACAGTTCTGCCGGCAGTCTTCGAGGCCTCGGCTTGTATCGAACTTAACAACGAGTCGATGTACTTAGAGGGCACCAAGACGAAGTTAGTACCAGTGTCGATGAGTAGATCCTGATTGATTCGAGCAACAGAGGGACCATTACCGACTTTTAGTGAGTCGAGTTTGACTTCTAGTACCGCTGGCTTACTGAACCTCACAAATCTCAGAGGCTTCACGTACAACGTGTCGTCTCCTCCGCCCAGCAGGAGCTCTCCGCTGGACTCGAAGCTTCCCGCTGAGGGTCGGCTCAAGTAAAGAGCGAACGTTGGACTGGACACCTTAGACTGTCCGTACAACTGCGTTAGCACCGAGGGAAGCTTGGAGGCATCAGGCGATAGGCCGAGAATGTTAGCGGCATTCCGCGACGGAGGCGGGGGCTTCTGACCCTTGATCACACCGAAACCGAGCTTGCCAACCACCGTATCACCCAACTGCACTGATCCTTGCCATGGAAAAACGCTGACCTCCTTAAAACCATATGTAATTTTTATAGTTGGCTTGGAGTCGCAACCTTTCGGACAAGTGTAGCAACCCATTTGAAGAGTAGTGCAGCTGCCAGGGCGAGTAACATGCTCATACCAGTCCTTCCAGATGACAGTTAGCTCAGGGCTTCCTGTGTCGACTTGAGCACAGATCTGTTGGTTATCGACAACCACATGAGCGTAGAGTCTGGGAACGTTATAGTCAAGCGTCGTGCGTCTGATAAGTTGCCTCAATACTTGGCCATAGCTCTCCTGCAGGATACCCCACCAGGTTAACGTGGAAAGGAGGAGACTTCGACGCATCGGCAAGACTCGGGGCATGGAACCTCTAATACAAGTGACAGTATGCTGTATACGCGCAGCACATCCCAAGATGCACAGGTACATATAAAACTAAACTCGGAGCTTAAAATCAATGTGAGGCAAAAGCGAACGTGATGTATCCAGCTTAGCCTCTCTTCAGCTATGCGGTAATCGATCGTTTCCCGCGGTGCGAGCCCAACGGGTGGGCCCCACGCACGCATGAAGTTTGCATTACTAGTCATAGCGACTGAACGACATTACTACCCATCCTGCTTGAATGAAGAAGAAGAAGAAGAAGAACATAGCACAGATGCTTGGTGTGCAAGGCTCATCGAGCCCTCGACAAGGGTCGTGACTCCTCAAACGTAGCATGCGCTGAGTGGGCACCCAGAAGGGGAAATCAGAAACCTGCGTGGCATCGGCGTGCATCGCTACGCTAAGCTATCCGCTAACGTTGCTAGCGAATTGAACGTTTAACGTCCGGGCCAGTCAGACCCGGCTTGACTTTAGGGTGGGGTATTCCCACAATTCAAGGAGAAGGGACAAGTTCCAAGGAAGTGCCTCCGGGGATCAGATCCCCGGGATCTGGTTCGGCACCCAGAATTCGCGTGTACTTCGCCTACGAAGTGGCCTACTTGCAGCGATAGCTGTGATTCACAGCTTCCGCCATGGTACACGTGAGGGTTTTGCTGCTATTCACTATAGTGGCAACTACGTCCTTTGCTACTGCGTACCCACCTAAGGTGGGCAACCTTGCTCGCTGTACGTGCGTTCATCCCAGCAAACACGTGCATTCCTCGTCGTACTATTGATCATACGTTCACCCCAAATACTAAAAGAGACCAGTTTTCTCCTAAATTGAGCCCCCTCTCAAATAGCCACACCATACTGAGTTGTACTGCATGTGTGGCTATTTGAGAGGCTCGAAGAAATGCAA
Source organism: Perkinsus olseni (assembly GCA_013115135.1). Classification (NCBI taxonomy): domain Eukaryota; phylum Perkinsozoa; order Perkinsida; family Perkinsidae; genus Perkinsus; species Perkinsus olseni. The sequence goes on along the minus strand of JABANP010000198.1, from coordinate 73,289 downwards.
AACCGGACTCGAGAAGAGCTGGTCGACAATGAGAAGCTATAGCGTAATCCTAGCCTAGCGTGCGCTTTGGCCTCAGTGAGTATGCGTTCTAGGTTATGAGTATTGCTCATGCACGAATGCTGCGAATGCAATCGTTTCTGTACTTTGAATACAACGCAAGTTTTCCAAGAACGCCGGGCAGTGCCTGGCAGGCACCAACTGCATGCTAAAGGTAACGTGTTTCATCAAATATTAATGCTCGGGCAGCCCGGGATCCGACAGGACTGAATGAGCCCTGTCGACTGATTCACTCACTGAATCAGCTGACTGATCTTCAGTCAATCAGTCCGGCTGATCGAGGTCCCTGCGATCGGCAACACACAAACTGAGGGTCGGCGAGTTCGAGACCAAGGAGTTGCCGATTTGCATTTCTCGTTTCAAGCCATACGTTTAGCCTCCTCTACTGCGTCTCTACGCAACGTCGACTTCGGCTCAGCCGGGGTGCTGTTATTCTGGACCCGTCGATCTACCAGAGCCTCGCAGTTTGGCTTTCCATTCGTAGATTCAACGGCTCGAAATGTTGCCGCCCTCATACTCAACGCAAACCAGCGACACTACCGAGACGCTCATTCAAAGCTTCCAATCGTAATCAGAGTCTACTGCGGGATGCTCATCTGACCGTTATAGTAGTGTTCATAGGACAGAACCACGGAGATTTATAAAAAGATGGGCATGTTGAAATGCCATCTCCTGGGATTGTTGGTACCTTGGAATATTAGTGTTCAAAAAGGGCCCATCGTTGAAGACCCTTCCTCATTGAGGAATCCTCAGGGTCTGGAACAAAAGCATTGACCATTCCAATGCAGCAAGCACTTCTCGCCGGAAGGGCATGGCTTGCCGCACACATCTGCACCACATTCATATGATGAGGAGTGCAGGCCACGGAGTTGGGCTTCGCACTGCGGGGGGCCATATAGCAGGGCGAACCAGAAAATAGTGATCAGGGAGAGGTAGGTCTTAGCCATATTAATGATAACCTGCAATAAACTCAGTCGACACTCCCCATGATCTCCCCCGACGCGCAGTCTTGTGTTGGATCAGCCTTGAGGGCCGCTCTGCGTGAAAATAGGAGTCTATTACGTACACTGCAACTGAATGCAATATGATCGCTCCCTGAGCTCCTGAGCGACGCTCAGGGCCTAGCCTGAGCTGTTCAGAACACAAGCTTGCAGTGCCGTCCTATTGTGCATTCCTGCAGCCGATGCGAAACCGCGGAAGATTCTCTCAGCTCCAGTCTAAGCTCAACTCGCATCAATATCGATCGCGTCACGGTATGAGAAGTCACTCGCACGCATCAACTTGTCGCAGAGGTTGGACCAAGTGACAAGCCTTTTCGCAACCTTCCTGGAGACAGAGCAAGGCGGGTGATTGCCTGTAGCACACACAGCACGAGACCCTTCGAAGCACATTACCCGCTATTCAGTCGAGTCGATACGGAAAGAATAATTGAGACATGCCAGTGATGTAGTCTTCTTACTCACACGTGGAACACAACACTATGCGACGGATGGTCACGCGCCACCGTTCGACTAATCTGAGGTTCAGATTCTGAGCATGAGCAGATCGGCAGCAGATGTTAACAATACAGTTTGGCCGGAAATCTGAGTGATGGTCGGGCTCAGCATGAGGGTATAGATATTACTAGAAATAACCGGCTGACTTTATTTGCATTGTTGCACTCGCGTGCATGAGTATGCGTTCTAGCCTAGAACTTACGCTAGGCTAGATTGCGCAGCGTAATCTACGCTAGAGATTCTCTATTAGAGAATATCATCATCGATCGGCTCCTCTCGAGTCCGGTTTTTTACCACTCTTTGAGCCCCGTCTCGAATAGCCACACTGTACTGAGTTACTGTACATGCCGCTCTACTAGGCTTAAGTGATATACCCTTCACCACACCTCTTAGAGTCTTGAGCGTTAATATGAACTGTGTAATTCACAGGCCTCTGTGACAGAGGCTCTGTCTTCGGTGCTGCTCTCGGGAGGAGCTAGGGACGGTAACTCACGTAGCCTTGAGTCTTATGGGCTTCACATCATGTGGGCGATTTGGGGCTTCCCCAAGCGCAGCTATGCACTTGATAGAATCAGCTGGATTGACTACAAGTCGAAGTCTGGTCTTTCTGCGGTAATTTATGGGGATTGAACGAATCACTGGTCGCTCGGTCAACACAGGACTGGGCTACTTCTCCGCCAAGGGCGTCCGTTGCAGTAACAGTGTAGCTTCGCCATTGTTGCAACGCAAGATGATGAGCACATAGCTAAGTTAGCCAAGCTAACGAGTCTTTTTCCAAGCTGACTTTTTTGCGGGAAATGCGCGTATGCAGTGTAACGTCGTATAATATTGACAGGCAATAATCTTGATAATATCTTGAGCAATAAAATCATATCATCCCGGGCCAAGTGGTAGCTCGGTGTAGGTCGCGGGGGAAGTCTGCAGGATTCATGGTGCGATGAGTCCTCACTGGGGCCCTCTGCGCGGACTTCTTTCCTGAGTCCGAATGTTCCAGCTCAAACTGAGTCGGATCAATGTCCTCCTTCAGTGTCAGATCACCTGTGGTTGGTTGACAATAATCAGCTATCGGCAGAAATGCAACATAACCATGTGAAAATTTCATCATGAACAACGCGTGCGAATCATAGGGCCTCCAGGGTGAGGGCCTCTCGTCCACCCCTCACTGAGGGGATGTTCCCGAGTGCCCATCGTACCATAACAATCGTTAACGAATGTATTGTGGGCTACAACTTGCAGTGCCTAAAGAATCGAAGTACTCAACTGTCTCCCCTGAGATGTTATGTTGATACGTACCGCAATTGACCAACACGAGACCGTGCGGATGCGCAAAGGAGCCTTCCTTGTGTCCAACTGCTTACGCAACGTCACAGTTACTGGCAAGATGTCGCAACTAAAGGGATAATATGCCGGATGCCATCCTCGGCCCACAGCATTATCCTATATTAAATGGAATCGGCGAGGCAAGAGTACTCAGCAGCTGAGTCTTGGCTGCTACTTCACAGCAAACCGATATGGAAATCTCTCGCTGTCATGCTGTCAAAAAGTTGGCCATTATTACGGCCTCGAACAGAAGCATTCACTGTTCCAATGCAGAAAGCACTTCTCGCCAGAGGGGCACGGCGGGTTGCAAGAACCCGTAGAACACTCATAGTCTGGCTGAATCAGGGAACGAAGTTGGGCATCGCACCGTAGAGGGCCATACAGCAACGCCAACCAGATGATGGTAATCAGGTGAAGGTAGATCTGAACCATATTAATGACAATCTGTGATAACCAGCTATCCTAGACCCGTCGCTTCTCGAGTCTCACGGTTCGACTTCACGTTTATGAATTCCACGGAATTGTTGGCGCCCTCATACTTAACGCAAGCCAGCGACACTACCAAGACGAGCTTAACGAGCCCCATCGTGATGGGAGTCTACTGCGAAATATCCATTTGGCCGTTATAGTAGTAGCATTAGAAGGACAGAACCACGTAGATATAAAAAGGCATGTTGAAACGCCATCTCCTGGAATTGATGGTACCTTCGCATATTAGTGTCCAAAGAGGGCCCGTCGTTAGAAGCCCTTCCTCAGGGTCCGGAACAAAAGCATTGACTATTCCAATGTATCATGCACTTCTCGTCGGAGAGGCATGGCTTGTCGCAGGCGCCTGCAGGGCATTCATACGATGGAGAGTACAACGCACGGAGTCGGGCATCGCACTGCAGGGGAGCAGATAGCAGAACGGACCAGAAAATAGTGATCAGGGAGAGGTAGGTCTTAGCCATATTAATGATAACCTGTAACGGATAGTCGATAATCCCCTCAATCTCAGAGATTGAGCGGCCCAACACTAGGCCGCTTGGTGTGGGAATTAGAGTCTACTGCATGCCCTACAGCTGAATGCAATATGATTGGTTGGAGCTCAGTCCGAGCTGCTCAGAACACAAGCCTACATTGCCGTTACATCGTGTGCTTCTACAACCCATGCAAGACTGCGGAGGATTCTCGTGGCTCCAGTCTCAGGTCGACCCGCATTAATATCGATCGTGTCACGGTCTGCGTAGTCAGTCGCACGCGTCATCTCGGCTCCACTGGTCGCAGAGACTAGACTCAGTCACAAACCCTTTCGCAACTTTCCTGGGGACAGAGCAAAGCGGGGTATTACTCCGCAGCACACAGAGCGCTGGGCGCCTCGAGGCACATTACCTGGTATTCGATCGAGTCGATGTAGAGAGATTAATTGGGAGATTACGGAGAGACAGCATAGAGACACACTATGGGTCGAGGGGCCACGTTTTACCGTCACGTGCACCTGCCGAGGAGATGGCGGGGAGCAGATGTAGTTTGGCCGGGAGTCTAGTCATGCTCAGTATTGTAGTATGCAAGTTTGGTCTCGTTGCTTCGAGCACTCTGCTAGATGAAGAGATGAAAGTGAGATTGTTGTGCACTGAACAATGTTCAGGTCATTCGATCGGCCTCTGCCTTCGGTGCTGCTCTCTGCCTTCGGTGAGTCGCTGAGGGTGGTAGCTCGCATAACCTTGAGTCTAATGTGGACGCTTCGGGACTTCCTCAAGTGCAGCTATGTACTTGATATAAATTATATCATAGACTTAGCATGGACTTTACGAGCTCATTGGTGAGGATTGAACGAATCACTGGTCGGCCTACTCAGGACTTCGCTGCGTGACCGCCAAGGGCATCCGTCGCAGCAGAAAAAGTGTTGCTCCTCCGTTGCACATGGTCACGGAAGATGAGGATTCCTCATTGAGGAATAATTAGCTGAGCTAATGAGTCAGACTCGCTGAGCCTTCTTCCACGATATCCTTCTGGTGGGAAATGCAGAAATGCAGTGAAACGTCGGAGAAGAATTGGCATGGTCGATTTTTTCAAGAGGATCCTTCTGTTGTTCTCCATTGAAAAACATGCTATCGCGAGCGATGGAATCATAACACCCAGGAACGAGCGGTAGTTCGGTGTGGGACGCGCGGGGAGTCTCCCTCGGCGACTCTCCGAGATTCATGATGTGATGAGTCCTCACTGGGGTGTTCGAGGACTGCTCCGAGAGCAGTGCTCTCCTGAGTCTGAAGGTTTTAGCTCGAACTGATTCACATCGACGTTAAATCTTGTCTTACGTCTGACGGTCAGACTCTGACGGCGTTCTTCCGTGTCATATTACGTCATTGGTTGACAAGAGCTTTCAATTGGCAGAAATGCAGCATAACCGAATAAAAACAGCTCATGCGAACCGCAAACTCTCAGAGTCCAAACTCTGGAGCCTCATCACTAACGGTAGTAACCATTTTCTATCATCTCATGCCACGAGCTTCACTTTCTGTTCACTATGAGCTTTTTTATTTATCGCTACAGTGCCAGAGTCTCTTCAGCGCGTCTGACGCTTTAACTTCAAACTTTAAGATCGCATGTGGTCCTTATCGTACTGGGAATCCCAGTGACAACTCAATAACGGTCCGAGAATAAGAGTCATTCACGAGGAGATGAGAGATTATAATGTCTCATGATGATATCATACCAAACTACTGAGTCCGACCAAAATAAAAAAATAAATAATTCGCTGATAGCCTCGCAAAGTCATTCGAGTACGGTATTCGGAGTACCCTGTAACTTACTGTAAATACCAGATTCATAATGGACGAGCCAGTATCTCCTAGTAAGCCGTCCGCGCCATCACGACCAACGCAGAGGAGGGCCGCTTCAGCAGCGCTGAGTCACCTCGGAGATTTTCCCAGAAGCCAGGAGCGTGGCAGTGTGTAACGAGTAGAATGATGAAAATAGATAATTAAAACTGCAATCCGAATCATTCTAATGGTAACCTGCGATTGATAACCGTCATTCATAAGAGAAAGAAAGATTATAGCGTCTCATGATGATGTCATACTAGACTATAAGTCCGAACGAAATGAATAGCAAGTGATTCGCGAGTTCTTCGCAACTTAGGATACTCGAGTAGATATCAGATCTATAACGGGCTAGCACTTTCCTTCTAGCAAGCAGTGCGCATCATCCCGGTTGACGACGTTAACTTTACGCGGAGGAGGCTCGCCTCAGCACGGAGGATCTCTCAAAAGTCAGGAGAGTGGCGGTGTATGACCAGTAGAATATTGGAAGATAGAAATGGCAAAATCCGTATGGCAAAACTGATCGCATAGAAAACCCCTTGGCCTCCGTAGTTAAAAAAAGTTCGTCCGTGATTAGCAGTTAACGCAGTGACATTTACCGTACCATTGAAGCTGGCAATATTGACCCGAGGGGCATGGGCCGCTGCAGTAGCTCGTAGGACAACTATATGGACCAGATAGAGCACGCAGGTGGCCATCGCACTGCGCGGTGCGAGATAGCATGGCGAAGCAGGTAAGAGTCATTAGGGAGAGGTAGGTCTGAACCATATTAATGATAGCCTGCGAAGGGTATCCGTCGACCCTACTCAGTCGGACTGAGTCCCTCACAACACTTGGGCACTCAGTGGAAGCTACTGGGCGTAAAAGTAGGACCATGAACGACAACTTACTGTAGTGTCGATGGATGAAACTCTAGACAGGAAAAGTGAGTGAACCCGACGGTGACGTTCGCACTGCGAGCCTTGCATCAGAATCCGGGAAGACCGGATACGAAGCCCCGGTCCGCGGAAGTTTTTCTAAGCTCCAGTCTCGGGCCGAATCTTTTGGCTCCCCCCTAGTAGGGGGGGGGGCCAAACAGTACCATTGACGATCGATGACTGATTGCGTCACGGTCTGTGCGGTCACTCGCACGCACGAACTCGTCTGGTGTAAAGTTGTCACGCAGACAGAACGAATACACGAGCCTTTCCAAGCGTTTCTGAGGTGAACAGCTGGAAAGGTGATCATCGTGCGGCACACAAAGAACAAGACACTTAGTGGCTCAGCATTCGTGGTTCGGTCTAGTCTATGTTGAGGCATTGAGCGAGATCCCAGGAGGGCGGTATGGGGACAGCCTACGCGACAAGGAGCCGCACGTGAAACTGGTTTGAGGATCAGAGAATCGGTGATCGACTCTGTTGTCCAATCCAACCAATCGCTGCTGAGCTATCGTGGAATATTGGGGGATAAGCACGCGGTGCGAGCTCGCGCTATCGGCTGCGACGAAATCGTGGGTTCCCAAATTAGACCCTCTAATTTTGTTATGTATATCACTGATATACATCATATACATCATCATATCATGATATAATATCAGCTCTGCTGCACTGAGCCGTGTGCACTCACCATCAGCCGCGACTAGCAGCTCGCTGCAAGAATAAATAGGCTTCTACACCATTTCCCGTGGACGGTCATTTTTGCCTGGTCACTTGTCGAACGTGCACTGCAACTTGCAGTCTGCAAGTTTGACCAGGCAAACGTCTCGCTGGGGTCCAGCGGCCGGACATTCATCGTGCGGTGTCGCAAAGTTACTTCAAGAGCCTCTGGTACACTTGGGAATTCTCATCTCGTTTTGACGTCTGCCATAGCCTATGGCCCATAGGTGGACTTTTTTTCGCTGGAAAAGGAGGATAATCAACCCAAGCCCGTGGAACGGGAGAACATGTAGTGCGGAGCGAGTTCCGAACTTGGAGGATTATTGAATATAGCGCTCGCAGATACACATAGACAATAGCTGAGCAAGTGAGGTGAGATACCGTTGTTAAACATTGTTACTCACATCATGATAACTTATCATTGATGAGCTCTCCATCAGCTAGAACTTCGTCAGCCGCAACTATTACCAGTAACTAAGCTACTCGGTGGCTGCCACTGCCACAGTGGCACTTGTTTAGACCATCGTGATTCTCATCGCAGAAACTAATGAATGAAAAACCAAGGGCTTTGGCGGGAAACATTTCTTGTTTAAACAATAAGAATTAGATTGCATTTACAGCGTATATCGTACATTTTCTACCAACAATGTCAGAGAGGCGGCCAATGGAAAAATGAAGCGGCCAGCCCTTCGAGAATAAATGAGTGTGACGGATTTTCGGCATGTGGTCGTAACAGAGCTCGTTCCAAATTCCGGCTGCGAACCACGGCCCGTGATGCAAACTCGAATTTGCGATTTCAGTTCAGCTTCGTCTGGTCAGAAACAGAAGGACGGAAAGCTCAGAGCTGGCTGACGCAAAACAGATCCCGTCAAAGGAGGAGAATCTCATCTGATGAGCAATGGCTGAAGGTGCAGCTGCAGCCGAGTGGTGCGATCAGGAAAAGTTCGACCAACTGAATCTGGTATCGCCTACTATCTTCACTCCCTCGTATTCCTGCCGCCGAGCACATGCGGATTGCCTGCGAGAAAATACCTGAGACAACGCCAAGTGTTTTCACGCCAAGTTCGAGTTGAACTGTTCGACCCTCCAAGTACTGTCATATGGCCCATATGAGATACCCATCGCAACTCGATTGCCTACGGCTCTTCCTAGCTTTCTGCGTACTCAGAGCAATGCTCTGAGTACTTATGCCATAAGTAACTTCCGAACTGTGCAAAAGCCATCCGACAGGTCACTTCGCCAGGCGGACTGAGTTCGCCGGACTCTGCCTCTAAGCTCACATGAGAATTCTGCCATAGGATCCGATCATAAAACACGTGAGTTCGCCAAGCGTGACGCTTGGACGGTTCCCCGGCAAGTCGCCGCGCATTCCCTCAGAGCACGCATGTGTCTACTGTGTCGCACGCGTATCTTTGACTCCCTCGCGCGCGTGTGGGTGTCACGCTGTTAGTGGGGAACCCTACGCTCCGACCGTTCCCTCTCCAAGAAAACCACGCATCGTTTTCTCTTCGCCCGATTTTCTTAACATGCGAAAAAATCGCAAAGTCGCTTCGTGATGGCATATTAATAAGCTTACTCGTGAGCTGCTGACGTCGGCCGCCTGCGGCAGGGATCGTGCCTGAGTCCCGCGCGTGAAAATCCGAGATACTAACCGCTAGACCAGCAACTCTGCAGAAATGCCGAATCTATTTTCGTTGGCTCCTCGACGCGTTGTTTCCCGACGACTTGCTCATAATTACAATTCTTTCGCTTCGAAATGTCATAGTGAGCCCACCAACAGCCGTTACACCTCTGTCAACTATTCTATCGCTATGCCATCAGGCGAGCAACACACGCTGAATTTTGCAGAAAAGTATGGCGCCCACGATTTTCGTTAACTGGCCGCCAGTTACTGGCGCAGCAGAGATTAGATCGAAGGGATACATGGTGAATACAGGTGACCAACTAACTTCAGGGTAGCATCAACAACCATCAGTGGGCTTCTTCAATAACAATCTTCACACGCTTCGCTCTCGGAAACTGCATCTCGAGTGCCTGTGAGATGTGTTGGTAAACCTGGGTGGCCGGGTGTGAAAGTGTCTTGAAAAGATAAAGATACCAGCACGCTGTTCTTTGATGTGCCATCCGGAGTCGACAATCACCAGGGTCATAGAAGTTCTATGATAGAACGGATTGATACTTATAGCAGAAGTCTTACACCTTCGAGACATGCTGGGCTGTGAGTTGTGAAAGTGATGGTATTAACTGAGGTAAGAATGGCTCTACCGTTACCTCAACGAATCGAGTATCGTGGACGGTGACTCGGGAAGGGTTCGTTTCTTCACGAAATTACCTCTGATTCTTGCATGAGGATATATTCCTCTATGGTTCATTTCTCCTACGGGCAAACACGACAGGATATTGCCCAATTTGCCAAGTGTGAGAGAAGCCCTTGGACAAAGTTACACCCCCCCGTTCAAGACTTTTAGAAAAGATTTTCATACGTGAAATGATGCGCTTCCAGAATCGATTCTGAGTTTCAGAATTGGTGTATTGAACGACCCCTGATTCACTTGCTTTCACGACGAAGTATGCGCCGAAATTTTCAGATATATAACCTCTCTCTTTTCTTCTTAGACTGACTTCCCCTCATCATGTCCAAAGAGCGAGAGAGTCGGTCGCAGATGATAACATTGCAATTCGGCCGGGCGTCGAATCATGTGGGTGCCCAGTATTGGAATATCCTAGAGAGATCTGATGATAAGGAGGCTGTGGAACCGCAGTACAGGTCGATTGATCGGCCTCGAGTCTTTATATGCGACTTCAACAGGGCGCTTGGTAGTAGCTGGGAATGGCTGGTCATGACGATGCGTTCTATAGAAATTGTAAAGTACATCGTCATCTTTCATGGCCCGTCTTCTGTACCGAAGGGGGGGGGCGATAAAGTCAGTCCTACCATAGGAAGTCGCCCTCTTGAGGACGCCTTCCGTGTGGAGTTCAGATATAAATCTTAGTCTCAAAATCAATATGATATCAGACTGATATCTGATAATTCTGCCAAGAGCTGTGGGAGGAAAAAACGCTATGCCATGTTCCGATTTCACTTGCGAGCTCCTTCTGAGGTATGGTTGAATGTGCATTACCGTTCAAATTCTGCCGCACCGATCGGCGGTTTCGCCGCTAAATCTTACCTTATTTCAAATATATGATCCATCTCGGATTTGCAACCGGTGACTATCTATTACTCGGGCGAGCATTAGATATGATTCTGCCGGAGGCTACGGAAATTTTGGTCGCTTTTTTTCGTAGACTTCCGGTAATTTTTCCGATCTAAGAGCGCATGGTGAACCGGCTTCGTCTGGTCGTGAATTATTTTAAAAATTATTATACCATTCTCGAAGCACGGCATAAAGTTTTCATATCGATCATCATGCAGGACCCGCCATGTCGCGTCAAGGGAACCCCGAGTTGGAATCCGATGAGTTCAGTCGAGTTTACGATGAGCAAGCATCGAGGGTGCAGGTGTATCGGAGGGATGATGCTGATGGAGGAGGGGACATGTATTGGACCAACTACATGAGTACCCCTCTGGAGAATTGCTGTAATAGGAAGGGGATTTTGATGGACTGTGCGCTGGGAATTTCGCTCGCAAAGCTTATGAGTGGTAGCCTGTAGATCACAACTATTGATCGTTCGTTTTTTGGTTCCCATGTTTTTGGTTCCGTACGCTCCGCCTTCGGTTCGGCGAGGTTACTATCGACTGTGAAAGGAAATAGTGCGACATTATGGGACCTCGTCGTTGTGAAAATAGGAATTATTTTTTCGAAGTGAGTCGCGTTCGCTGTCCTCACTTAGTGACGTATTGTTGAATGGTAATTAATAGTAATCAGTAGGCAGGTAGTGATGCTACCTAGACGTCCACCAGAAGAATGAATTAGATTTTCATTAGTTATGAGTTTCACATGATATTACACTCATCACCCCATCCATGCTCTTCATGAGTATATCGTTAAAAAACTTAGTGGGCCTCCCTGCGTGCTTTGTCATTGTGGATTACGTCTCTTCGACATGAAAAGGCTGCTTCTCTCGGCGGCGCTTTTATATTCCTGAATGTACTCATGAAGGTTTGAACCGAATCGTGGCGTTTGAGTGATGCTATTGTTGTGAACGTGGGCGCGGCTTGCTATGATCGGAATTCTGAAAGATATGCTTTTAGCGTACTATGGTTCATCTTGAGGTTGAAAGATACTCATTTTACCCCCGGCGATTATGGTACTAAAGAGGATGCTTATTATTATTCGCCGCATACTGATTGGTCGGAGACGTCCTTGCGGAGGCTACTGGAAGGATGCGATCGTTTGGGTACTGTGCAGGTAGGTTCATTGCCAACGCTGATCAGGGGATTTCGTGGCGCGCGGGAATGAAGAGCGTCCCTTCGCGAAGCAACCTTGAAGCATCGTCTCGGTTGTTATGAAATGGACAAGTAAAGTTGATATTAGATGAACTCTGTAGTGTTAGTGAACCTGTTCGTTCGGTCGTAGGAAACGAGGGCGTTAATGTTCTGAGAGTCGGTTTACGATATCGCGTGTCTTGGTAGCAGTAGTAATAGCTGCAGATCCCTTCTGATCGTCATGGCAAATTTGGAATTCCGGGAGGATGAACGCTGTTATTACTAATGGGTCTTTTCAGATACTTTATGACGTGTCTACTTCCTTTACGGGTCTCTGCACGACGGCATTTGAATGGTTGGCAGAGGAGGCACCGAAGAAAGATGTCATTTTACTACCAATAGAGACTTTCGGGAAGGGCACTGAGGCTACACATTGGTGTAATAACATTTCATACCACATTTCCCACGGATCACGTCTGAGTAGGCCTCAATTTCGCCTACTCTATCAGCCGATGCTTGCCCACTGAGAGCAGCCCTCTCCATGTGCTTGGATGCCTCCCTTCATCGCAGCCCTTCGGGTCCATCCTCGACAATGAGGGGCTTTACCGGTAGGAGAGGCCTTGCCCTTCCACAGTTGATGAGCTTTCTTGAATTTGCTATCCGTCTCTTCGCTTCTCAGCTGAGGGGGGATGGTTGGACTTGGTCGTCGCGAATTGGCTTCGATTTGAATGTGCCGGCTACCGCGACCCGGTCGTTTCAATTTCTAAGCGTTCTGCGATTTATTCATCGATTTTTTTAAAAGGATGTGGTCGTTGAACTTGCAGTAATGTGACGATAGTGTGTGAGTAAGTTTTCTGACGCCGAAGACAGCATAGTCAGACTAGCGCCGATCTCTTTTGAAGAGCGATGAGTTTAGGTACGTTTGTTGGGAACGGAGAGTAGCGCTCCGATAGGTAGTCTGTAAAATGAATTCGCCGAGAGTGTCGTTGTTATCGATGATGTTGGCCTTATCACGGCTGAGGGAAGCTGCTCATTGTCAGGCGATCCGCGCCTGTAGCTCTCTCCCTCGCTGCACTAGCGTACTCCCAATACACTAAGAATGAAGAGTCGAGCTACAAGACGGCACTGCGGGGCCGAAGTTGTCTGGCGGATTGGGGTGTACTTGGTGGTGGTGAAGGGCAGTGGAGATACACGGCTGATGCGGTAGGAAGGTCTTACCACGGTTGGGAATGAGCGATAAAAGACAACTTTTGAGGGAATAGTCGATCGTAAGGAGTTTCTTTATTGAGTGGTTGAGCGTAGGAATGCACAGAGAAGGGGGATCAGTCGTGGAAAATTCGCACAAGTCAGGGGCTTTGTATGAATGAAGGCACATCCTTCAATGAGGGGAATGCTTGATTGAACTTCATAATGAATATAAAACACTTGGTGAACCTATTATGTTTACCAACTCAAACTGGTTTGTGTAAACCACGGTAGATAGATTAGTTTTTCTGCCGGTGTTGCAGGATATGAACTGCGTCTGTATCAGGTCACGCTGCCCGATCATTTCCCTCGACAGTATCTTGGCCTCGATGATGATGCCCATGTGATGTCCGTGGAGACCTCCCTTCAGTTGATGGGTCCTGGCTGTCGTCGTCAAGGTGGTTGGGGAGAAGCTGTTCAAGGGTGGTGCAATGTTATTCGTTCGATCATTGTCCCCAGTTACTCGTTGCTTGTCGGAGTTACGGAAATTGAAGACCACGGGCGGCCTCGACCAATGCATAGGTGAGGTTCTTCATGTCGGGCTTTTATGGCAGTTCGGTGGCTCAGTGAACTCGAACGGCGCTCTGGAGGCCGACAACGTGGATGAGTTCGCGTCGACGTTGCGAGGGATGATGGATGTGGACGCTCCGGCGGCGGAGGAGGACTCCGACGATTAACGTGTTAAGAAGATGTGTTTCTAAGCATTGCTGAATTGAGTTCAGTTGGAGGTGTGGAGGCAAAAGACAACGAGGTCGTTGTCCGTGCTGTATCACGGAGTAGGCGGTTAGTTGTTGTGCAATGGCTAGCTCGCCCCCACCAGAGGGGGAGGCAGCTCATGAGCATCATCATGTCCATCACCATCATCACGAGGTGTTGCACTTCCCGATGCCTGTGGATGAGTTGAGGGCGAAGAGAGCGGCGGCGAATCAACGCGCAACTGCAGTGATTGTGAAGTCGCAGTCTAGTGTAGGTGGGGGAATGCTGCAGAGCTGCTGGACGATCAGCTGTTGGCGAGGAGGCTGATGTAAGTGTGGTCGGTCTTTGGTAGTTGTTTGTACCTCAGTCTAAGAAGAAGTCGGCCGATGCGCAAGGTGGAGTCCTACTCGAGCCCATTCATGAGACTTACGTCAGTGCTTTAGCTCTCACCCGCTGCGGCTGGGCATGTCTGCTGTAGGTTCTGGATCACGTTGCGGATCTACTGCGGAAACAGCATCTTAATATGACAGCTCCGTCATTCCGGACACGGATTGAACCGGAAGTCATCTTCTCAGCGAATTTGTTCTTTCGAAGATTTTTCACGCGGTAATACGACATCAGCAGGATTCGAACCTGCGCGGGCTGAGCCCATTGGATTTCAAGTCCAACTCCTTAACCACTCGGACACGATGTCACTGATAGCTCACTAGGGGAGGTAAACGTGTAGTTCCACTTTTCTCAGCCACTCAGTGTTGGAGTTTGACCCTTTGGTCGTGATATTCTGCTGCGTATCTCTCGCCTGCAAGACTGAGGAGTTTCACGACACTGACGTACGCGGACTGATGCTCATGCCTGAAGGGGCCGATTCCAGTGGAAGTAAATACGTGGTCGACCCGAAGATTCTCGCCGAGGTGATGTTTTCATGAGACCCTATGAGCTCCTGAAGCTGATCTTTTCTGTCAGGTTGAGCTGGACCTCCTCAGCGGCTTGAATTACGATTTAGTTGTCGACCAGCCTTGGCCTCCTCTCTTGCTCCTCTGCCGTCGACTCGTGTCTGGCAACCATCTGGATCGGCCAACGGCGGAGCGCATTTTCCGGCATGCATCGGAGCTGCTAACTTCAAAATGGCCGTAAGGGCATGGCCTCCCTTGGATGGATGCTTCAGGGGCCCCGCATCTGTTCCACATATTCACTTTTCGCTTTCCTGCAGGTATTGCGATGCCGTTGCGGCGTTCCCGCCTGGAACCCTGGCCGCCTGCTCCGTTGGAAGCGTTTGGCCCACAATTGTGTCGGACTCGACCACGAGGGATGGTCTCGAGGTTGTGTCCAAGATTATTGCGGACATGGGAGCAGAGGAAGGCTCTAGCGCGGATGAGTTGGAAAAGACCTTGAACGAAGTAAGTAGCCAGGCCTACATCGAACGTTCCATTTTAACTCTCAGATCACCATCCTGTTCACCGACTTCGAACGGAATCGATCGGATTCGATGATGTTCGACCCGACTTTGATGATGCAATTGGTTAAATATCGACAGAAGTTTGAGCGCACTCGCCTCCGCACGCTGGCCGGCGACGAGTCCCGAGTAAGAATCGGCACGACTGGGTTCGCCCTCACGTTGCTGCGGACAGGCAAGTTCAAGGAAAGGGTCGAAGAGGAAAAGTAGCAAGAGCAAAGAGGGAGGGAGCAAGAAGGCGAAGAAATCGAAGAAAGAAACGGCGCCCCCTCCAGCGCCCTCTGTTCTGTCCTCGCCCGATGCTTCCTCTGTTTGCCCCAGTATCAGCGGTGACGAGGACGAACCTGCGAGTTGAGAATCGTTTTGTTCATGAAAAATGTTGTGTTGTATGCAGGGGTCGAACCCGGGACCTCTCGATAGCTCCCAGCCTTCTCCCCGCCGATGTTCTCGCTGGGTCGTATCCTTCTCAATACTCGTGACTTGGCTGCCCCTAAGAAAAAGACTACTTGGTAGGTCACCTCCTCAGCGGAGCGATGCTGTTATGTTTTTCTTCCCCAGGCGAACAGTCCATCGGCGTCGAGTGTTGACCTTCCGCTACGACCACAGATGGCGTTACAGAATTAGACATCAACACTACGAGAGACGGTAAGGGGAAGTTGCCTTTCTAAGTGGCCGAGCATGTCACTAATTCTCGGGATGGTTTTTCCAACTACGTGCCAGTACCATTATGAACGTATCAGCTCCTTTACACCGTGACCGCATCCACAGGCCTTCACGCCCACTGAAGATTGGAGTCTCATCTCCTGCCTTGTGTTGTTGTCCCTCAGACAGCTGGTGGCATCGGATTTCTTCCCCGCCGAGGCTAAGCCCAGATTCCGATACTCAGGCTTCTGGTGAGCACCTCTGCCTCGCGTCAACCTCGGATACTCCTCTCCTCAGGCCGGGCATCTTCAATCATGCTGGCACGCCGGAGGTGGAGAGGATGCAAAAAGTCGAGTGATGGTGTTTCTGTATGATCAATGGCCGCGTGTTTCATGATTCCCTCCTTTTTTGCGTTCGCGAGTGTGCGTGTGCGTCCAACGCTGAGAGTGCGGCTCAGTTAGACTAGCTCCACCGACGTACCTTTCTGTAGGGGATCAGTTTAGCCTGTTGAAAAGGCGTTCGCGAGTATCGGGATTAGTCTTGAAGGTCCGTGTTTATGTCAAACTCCTATTACACTGACCTCATCACGAGCATCGGAAGCGAGGACCTTCACGTTAAGGCTGAGCACAGCGATGATCGCGGCATGGGCCTGTACGCCACAGAGCCCCTAGAGGCCGGTGAAACACTCTGGGCCGAACGACCCCTCCTCGGTGCCTTGGTACGGGCCTTCGATCGCCCTCTCTGCGTCTGTGAGACTTGCGGCCGGTTTTTGGGGTCGCTGCAGCTGCAGTTGAAGTATGGGCTGGGCATGGTGAGCAGCAGTGAGATGGCGAAGGTCTTCAACGACGGCGATGAGGAGATGATCCACGAGCTTCTCTTCATTCCGGAGCTACCGAAAGTCCCCGGGGAGGCAGCTAGGCTGACTGATGAGACGCCGTGTCTTTGGCAAGCCGACGGAGAGGTGCTGTTTTTCTGTTCCCAACATTGCCGTGGTGGGTTTGAAAATGTACATCGTCCGTTATGGGAGAGCGAGGGCTGGTAGCAGGGTCCGGCAGGTGGCGAAGGAGGGCGATATGGAGTATCTTTTGTTGGCGGCAAAGGTCATCCTAGGATTCTCCGGTGCTGATGATGGGCTGAGGGAAGGTGTGAGGAGATTGTGTGGTGGTGACCAGAGCTACTGGGAGTGTGTCGATATACCTGAAGACGAGAAAGAAGCTGCGACCTTCATCGAGGACTGCAAAAATACGCTCGAGAAGGGCTCGAAGGCGATGGCAGGGTTAGTGGACAAGGCGGACGACGAGACGAAGAAGTTGGGCACTTTCAAAGGACTGAACGGCCTGGTGGGCAAGCTCTGTCGCAACGCCATCATGGTCACCTACCCGAACCCTCTGACGGAGTATCTTCTGGCCATCTCCCAGACGGACGCCGACCTCACCACTTTACGGGCTCTCGTGCAGAAGGCCAAGCCCGAGGCTGCAGACGACGAGGACGACGGCGACGATTTTGTCCAAGTGGATTTGGGCGAGGGTGTTGTCGTTGACAGTCGGACGTTGTGTCCGCACTACCGAGGCTGGGCGGTCTTCCCCCTTCTAGCTTGTGTGAACCACTCTTGCCGACCCAACCTAGAGACAGAGTTCTCCGGTGATGGAGTGACGTTGGTGGCGAACGTATCAGAGTCGGCTGCGATCGCTGCTGGTGTAGAGCTGACGATCAGCTATTGTGACGTCGAGGAGGAGTCCACCGAGGAAAGGCAGAAGCAACTTGCTGCTTATGGCTTTGAGTGTCAGTGTGAGCGATGCAGCAAGAAGGCCAGAAAGGCTTGAACATACTGTCGAACGTTCTGTCTGGAACTTGACGGTGTTTAGTTGTCAGTAGGGGGCCGTCGCGGCTGTGCGGGGACTCTCCCTTGGCTTGAAATGGAAGCGTTGACGAGATATTCAGTCAATGTTGACGCGGACCACCGCTGCTGTTGAGACCTCGACTGATTCTGGACGCCACACAGCTCGAACTGTGCTGGCAAGTGAACGCTATCAACAATCCAAGTGCTTGACAGTGGCAAGAGTCCACAGGGACACACAGTGTCCCTTACGATGCTTGGGAGCTCGCCCTACTGCAGAACTCAATGCCACGGTGATTTAAAAATGAGGGTCCGTCGGGTATCAGCTTTATTCAACAAATCAGCTACAACACGATCGGCTGTTAATATTGGTGACGGTATGTTTGCGGTGTTTTATTCGATTCCTAAGCCTAGAATGAGGGATTTAGGAGAATCCACGCTGATGCGCGCGCGTTCAGTCTTCCGACCTTGTGACAAGTTACGGCTAGAGGTCAACGCAGTGACATTCACCGTACCATTGAAGCTGGCAATATTGACCCAAGGGGCATGGGCCGCTGCAGTAGCTCGTAGGACAACTATATGGACCAGCTAGAGCACGCAGGTGGCCATCGCACTGCGCGGTGCGAGATAGCACGGCGAAGCAGATGATAGCCATTAGGGAGAGGTGGGTCTGAACCATATTAATGATAATCTGTAAGGGACAGCCATCGGCTGTACACAGTCCCTCACAAGACTAGGAGAGTGAGCATGGAAGTAGGATTGTATTCTACAACCGAATGCAACATGAGGAGCAAGGCCTGGGTGGAGTGGCCGTCGGTCATACGCGAGTGCATAGCTATCATCTCGATCACGCAGCGCAGGGGCTTGTCAGCTGAGGCGATATGGTGTGCACTATAGTGACAACTACCTTCATTGCTGCTACGTACCTACCTTGCTCTTTGTGCGCCTTTGCTCGTGGTACGTACGTTCGTCCCAGCAAACACGTGCGTTCCTCGTCATGCTATGGAACATACGTTCACCATTAATCCAACAACTAGATCAGTTTTCCCGAACTCCTCCCGAGTCTGGTTTCACCTTTCTTTGAGCCCCGTCTCAAATAGCCACACTGTACTGAGTTATAGTGCAGGTGCGCACGGAGCATCATAGCGCTAGAGGTCTATGTAGCAGTAGAGCATACCCTCTTTACTGCATGATGCACCCACAAAGCGTCGTGACGCGGGGACACGAAGACTCGAGAGGTGTGCCGCTGTTACTCTTATGCGCTGATCCTCTTGTGCAGACGTGCACAGCCAATACTTAATACCCCCGAGGAGAACTTATGATAAACCTTTCGACGTATCTTGACTTCCCGTTCTCCATGAGAAACAACACCAACAAGCCCTTTTCGGGCGACGTCCATACTGTGTGCGCCGGTGTGAGTTCGCTCGTCGAGCGACGCTCGATCACCATCTGGTGTGTGTAAGTTTGACGCAAACGCCGTTTTAACTAGGGAAACACAATATCTTGTGTAAGGAACCGAGAAGCTCTTTCTTCACACCATTGTTGCAGTTGCTTTGGCTCGCCATTGGAAATACTTGCACAAGCAGACGTTGAGGATAGTCTGCGGCGAGATCAGCATTTGACTCGGGAGCGAATACTGGCACAGAGCAAGCGCAATTCCACTACGAAAAGAAGGCCACAGAAGGGACCATGCTACTCTCGAGCGTGCTCGCTGCTAACTTGAACCATGTACGGGTCTGAGAGGCTCAGACCAGTGGTCTCAGTGTAGTGGCCGGTCGCGTTGCTCTTGTATAAGCTAATGCTAGCAGTTGCCTTAGGCTACGTATTGTCGAATCGTCGTCCCGATTTCGTACAGAAGGTCTTTCCCCTCCGAGCTCGCCGGTGCCGCCCTACGCTCTCAGAGCCAGCGGTGGCGGCGGACCCGTGACCGGCCTGCATCGCTCGACATACGGAATTCCCGTGCGATTCGATGTCCCGTCTCGGCTTGATGGCAAACGCATGATGCGGTATCGCCTGGCTTGCAGCTCTTCGTTGTACGAGTCTATAAACGGTTCATCTTAAGGCACCACAGAGCACATCCCCATTTTCCTGAAGAATTCTGTCCTCTGTGAATGGCTGCCACCATCAGCATCGTTGCCCTGCCACTGCTCCTGGGGGTGCTGCCGTCAAGCGGCCAGCCATTGTTGCAACCAAGGAACGACGCCGACTCTCCCTCTCTCTCCGGTCGAGTTTTCGCTGTAAGGTCGCAGAATCAAAGCGTGGCTGTAAGATTCACAAACTCGAGTGGCGTGGATGAGGTCCATATACTTTTCCAAGGGCTCGACTTTGGGGTCATACAAGTCGTGTTGCCCTATTACGTCCGAGAGTACCCCTTCGTGAGCAACCTCAATGTTCACACTGTTCGTTTGCGTTGGAGATCTGAGAGTTGCGAAAAATTTGGTAAGAAGCTCGAAGCAGCGGGACTGCTCGACACCCCTGATGAGTGCATCAACAGCCTCGAGTACGGCACGGACCCAGACGACACAGAGAAATGCGTGATAGTTATATCGCAGTTGATTGACGAGCTGGATACTCTAGAAGAAATAACGGGGCAAGACATCCCTCCCTTGACGGAAGATTTTGGCGTGCGCCTCTTTCTGCGGTCTGCGTCTGCTGTACTTCGGCAGCATCGTCCACAGAACCCGTAGCTTATCGTCAACGTGGAGAGCTTTATCGCTCTCTCCTAACCCTGCTTCATGTCGTGCTCATTATTTTGTATACTTAAACTAAGCTGTTGTTTTCTACGAGTGGATAATGGGTCGAAGCTACTGCGAAGCTGAAACCGCAGTGAATATGCACATGCAAGTGAGTTCTAAGAGTTTCGTAGTAGAGGGATGAAGGCAGGCTTCTCCCTCCAGCGGCAAAAAATGAAAACAGCCGTGAACAGCGGTGAACAGCTGCGAAAGTCGAGAGAGTACGCAAACTTCGAATGATAAGGGGAAATACACCCACTCAGCGACACTCCTATAAGGTACTCCATGATTGAGAGCGACTTTTTGCCGGATAGTGCCTGGCTTGCGGAGTGCATCACCACCGAGTTCATGACAATGATCTACTCGAGAGACACACCACCGGCTGACGAACTGGTGGACGTGAGAGAACACCTGTTGGAACGGCCCCACGCGAGTTCGGTAGCAATAGGCCATTAATGCTGTTTTTGGGGACGCTCCAACTGTTGAAGCTACTGTTGTGAAAGTTAACAGGCTCCATCGCATAGGGTACTGGACTTCTGATGATATCTTTTCACTACGTGGACCTCAGCTAGCGAGGCTGTTCAAAAGCAGACTAGGATTGCACTGTGATCGCGGTCGGCTTTCGAACGCCAGACAACGCTCCCGGGTGGATTGTAAGATGTAGCTCATCAGGACATTGAAGCACTCACTTCCGCGTGATCAGCACAATTGCTCCGGACAACAGTGAAGCTCTATCGCACGGAGCAGTTCACGAGAGAGAGCCAGTGAGAACATCGAGACGCGGACGACAACCATCCTGGGACTGAACGCCCGAACTTCTATGTTTTCGCTTCTCGGGGCAATAGCTGTCGCATGGTAGTTGAGTGAAGGGAGTCCCACATGGTCGAAGTCGCCCTTAAGTTCCACTTCCGGAACCAGAAGACCCGACGCCTGCTGCCGGACTCTGTCGATACTCACGCTAAGCTAGTCGGGATTGTGGCCGATCAGTGGCCCGAGTTGGGCGGCGAAGCGAAGCTGGACTTCACCTATGTCGATGATGTTGGCGACAGATGCCTCTTCCACAGAGATTCCTGGAAGGATGCTGTGGAGCTGGCTCGTCGGGCGGTGGTGGGGACCATGAAGTTGCCCACCATCAACATCTATGTCAGCACGAGCCCGCCCAGCCCTTCACAAGACACTCAGGAGATGGCTGCGATCGACTTGTCCGTTGCTCCCAAAAGGACACTGGAGTCCACAGGAAGCCAGACCACCGCCGCCAAGGTCGCCAAGACTGACAAGTCCAAGAGAGTGGCGGCTAAGTCAGCAGCAGCCAGCGGCAGAACCAAGAGCAATGCGACCAGCAGAAAGTCCTCGCCAGCTGAAGCGGAAGTGGTGGTAGTGAAAACCGAGGCCTCCGGGTCGAAGACTCGTCGAAGCTCTCGGATTGCCGCCCAGCGCGGGGCCTCGGCGGTGAAGAAGGAGACGATAGATATGCTCGACTAGTGACATGGTGTGTTGTAGAGTTTCTTGTCACTTCCTGATGGTCTGAGTTGGTGGTCACTCCCATCGTGACAGGGAGGATTTTTTGGCCGCTGTGGTCGATGCTCTCCGCGCTCGTACCTTACCGTTCCGCTTCAGGTTGAATGCCTCATACCGACTTACTATATAGTAATGGCGTCCTATGCACGGATATCATCGCGCGTGCAGCGTCTTTTCAGAGTTGTGCCAGTATAGCTGCCGGTTGGAGCTATCATATCGTCGATAACTCCCTCGAATTGAGGGCCTCAATCATTCACCCAGATTGTCGTGTAGTCGTTGTTTCAGTCCACGGCAGCCTCTGCGCCGCGTCGCTGTGCTGCCCAGTCACCTCGAAGGGTCCCCCTTCTTTCTCTCACACCACCAGCTTCGAGCATTGTCTCTGCCTCTGTCTCACCGACAGTACTGACTGTTGGAAATTCTCGCACTCGAATGATTTTTATGTCGCCCAGGCTCGAGACCAAAGGCTCTGATTCAGAGCAGACCATCTCGTGTTGATCAGCTAGCAAGCGAAGATTTAGCTATGTGCTCGTACGCCTTCATAGGACGACACGCGTACCCCGCGTGGGGGAGGCACTTGCATTCTGAACTGCACTAAAACGGTAATGTAGAGTATGATGGTGATCAGAGAGAGGTAGGCTCGAAGCATATATAAGATAATTCGGAAGGGGCGGCGGCCAGCAGCCCCGAGCGTTTCCTCGCAACACTAGGGCCGCTCAGTGTGACAGTGTTCGTGTACACCTGAATGCAGCACGGATCATTTCCGCGGCATGTTGCCTACTGCTCACCGACTTTCGCATTGATTGAAAGCATCCCTACGATACAGTAGTATCGACGGTATGAGCCATAAGTTCGAACACAGCGGACAGTCTTGAGACTTCCGAGGAGGGCTGCCCGATTACACTGATGCCAGCGAGTGGCGCGACTTTTCACCGGCTCTGGTGACACTTTAGGCGATCGAGCAGACTAGAGGCAGGCACTTGATTTCGATCTGGAACTAGCTTTTCCCGTTCTGCGCTGTGAACTCCCACTATGAACCCTGAGGAGAGTCTATCTCGGTACACACGCACACGTCATTGAATAACCAACAAAATATTCCCAACAACATCATTGAATAAGCACGCATGGGGCTATACACTGTACACAGTCGAAGCGAATCTTAGGTTCTCTCATGTTGATGATGCGTAGGAAAGATACCTCCTCTGCAGAGCCCCCCATAGACAATGAATGCTATCGCTACTTCGACCAAGTGCATTCGTCGGTGACGCCCGGCTAGTCGCATTTTAGGGCTAAGCGTGATTAACTTATCCTGAACCCGAATCAGCACTGCTACTAGAATGATGCCTGATGCCTGGCAGGCATTGCCTGCCCCACTAAAGCTTGCTCATGCGCGAGAACCGTTTGATGAGAGAATCGAACAAAACTGACCAGCATGGATAGTATGCGACGCCTGGCTAAAAAATTGGCAGCCCCCCGCCCGGGTGCACAGCGCCACAGTGAATCAATCAGAGGCATAAGCAATCGAAAATATCAGCATCATAGACACATCTACGAGGAGGGGGGCAAAGCGCACAGAAATGGGGGCAGACGAGCTTCCCCAAGCCACGGAGTTGGGCATCGCACTGCGGGGGACCAGATAGCAGGGCAAACCAGATAATGGTGATGAGGAAGAGGTTGGTCTTAGCCATATTAATGATAACCTGTGAAGGATAGTCGTCGGCAGCCCCACTCAGTCTCTCTCAACAGGAATGAGGAAGAGTACGCAGTACAACTGAGTGCTAGGTGGCTACTGAATAGCCGCTACTCGAACCCTCTCGTCTAGAGAGGCGTTTTCGTTTCCCCTTAGAGCCGTGATGAACCTTAGGAGCTTGGTCGAGCAGCCCAGTCGTACGTTCGTCACTATTGTGCCCTAAAACTCAGTACAGTGTGGCTATTTGAGACGGGGCTCAAAGAGAGGTAAAATTAGCCTGGATGGGAGCTAAGCAATAGTGTAATTTACAGCTTACTGAGCCAAACTGAGCTTAGTGTAGCACGTATACTCATGCACGCGAGTGCAAGGCGCATAGTGAAGTCAGACGGCTGTCTGATACTAATGATACGTAGTAGCAGTGAACTAACAGCTGAGTAGTACCGAACCAGGCTGTAGCTGTTACATAGCGCATACTATAGGCGCCACTATATCGTCACTAGAGTGCAATTGTTTCCATATAGCTGGCGAGAAGCGTATTTTTAGCTTGCCACAGCTAATTGGGCTACGCGCTAGCTACTCTCGGTAAAGTGGACGCGCGTCAACCCAGCAGCGTTGAAGAGAGCTTAGGTCACCTGAGTTGTGATTTGTGCGTCACAACCAGGGGTGAGGGACGTCCACGATCGCCTCAAGCTCGGTAACCGGGAAGGGAGGCGAAGTTTGCCTGAAGCCATCGCATCAGGGTGACCACTGCACGCAACTACTGCGTCACATCTACCATTACACCAACATGAGGACATTCACGTACAGCAACATCTATATGCCATCGATCAGAGTATCATAAATCAACTTGACAGTCTCCTGCAACTGCCTCTCCCGCTCATCAACATCATCTTTCTCAGCTGGCTTCTTCTGCTTCCTGACCGCCTTTCCGTACTCGAGTAGTTGTTTCTCGCAAGTCTCCACGCCTCGAGGTCCCTTCACGCGAGTAGCGCTCCCTTCAATCCTGTGGAGCATATCCACGTTGTTGCCATGCACGTCGCCCCACTTCCACACCCTGAATACAAGAAAAGCTGTCGCCTCTCAGTCCGAGGGTTGCCTGCTGGAGAAGCGCCATTCGTCTTCCTCACCTGGACCCGATGATCTCTATTTCGTGTATTTTCAACTCTCCCGATCCCTTCGCTCCAAGAGTGATCGTCACGCTGTCGCTTCCAACATTCTGAAGGCAGATAGGTTTCCTAGAGACTTCCCAGAATACGGTCCTACTGCAGTGACGGCTGGACACAGGAAGAGCTCGCCTTCCTTTCTCTGTTCGTTCAACTCATCATGCACGAAGCCCCAAAGGAACCCCGCGGCTGTTTTCCCCTCGTAATAGCCCTTCGCGGCCTCCTGCTCTAGCGAAGCGAAGTGCTCAATAAGTTCAGTCGGTTTCGGCGGTGAAGCTCGCCCGTTTTCTAGGTACTCGGAAGCCGGCTTGCTCCCCTCCTGCTGAACCCGCTGCAGCCCCTTCGCAGCCCAATTTTTCATTTGTTCATGGCACGTATCTTTTGGAATCTTAGCTTGCCCATGCGGTATGATATCAGAGAGGTCAAGAAGCACATTCACGCGGCTCATGTCTTTGCTGTGTTGCCTGAGGGATGCACCGATCGGAGAGCCTCTTATCTTCCTAACTCGTCATCCCAGAATCAGGGGAAATTCACAAACATCATGTACAGACGTTCGGGCGGTCAGCGCTCCGACTCTCGTAAACCGAGTTTAGAAGCGCTACTAGCAACACTTCACGCGCCCCTCTAGAAAGCTTCTAGCGAGGCCGTGCCCATGCTCTTACACGCTATCCCAGAAGTAGAGGTAGTCCAGAGCGTATTCAACCGGAGACGCGCCTTCGCCGTAAGCAAGTTCCTTAGCATAAGCGACGATGCCCCCCTGAAGCACACCCTGCCACGGAGCCGGATCGTTCACGGCCTACCAAGTCCCGGTTCTCAGAGCCCAGCGGGCAGGTGTAAGCGAGAGCGCAGAAGCCCTAGGAAAAATAGACGGTGCCACCAAGTCGTGACACTTGCCGCTCCTACCACCATCCTTGATGGGATGACGGGAGCAGCTGTCTTCTCCTCCAGCGGCTGGAGCTGAGTGCCTTCTCCCTCAGGACCTTCGAGTTCGCCCCGAGTCTTGCTCCGAGTCCCCTACCATCGGTGGTACAGAACTTCGCATGATGCGACCTTAAACCGTATCTTACTCTAATCGACTTCCAAATTTTGCTCTTTTTAGTTTTTAGGAACGCCTTCGTCGATTTCCACGCCTCTAAGGCTCCAACGGTATGCACAGCGAGTATGAACTTAAGAGCGATGACGAAGAGAGTTCGCATTGCCTGAAAGGCTTAGTCTTCGACCGGTGGAATTTCGTTGACGAGCTCAGGGACCCTTCGCTCGCCCCTCTGATATCCCTCGAGCCACACTGATTTCCATACGTCTCCGTTCGCCCTCTCTTCATGTCTACCTGTTCCATGTACTTTACCTCTATCGGGAGATGGGTTGAAGCCCGCGGCCAGGAGTCACTGATGGTCTGACTCATTGCGGGGAGCTAACGAGATGGATGAGATGGTCTACAGCCGAGCGATGAATGGCAACCGAGATCGGTATTAATGAACAGTGTTCGTACCGGAGGATGCAGTTGGAGCTACTATCACGGTGGCCCGCTCTCGTACTCTTGTTGTTACTGTAAATGTTAATGTAAGGTTCAAGGCTGCAGCACTGGAAACTCATCACTCGTAGCGCATGCTGCCTGAGAGGCGGTGCTGCTGAAGGTGTTTCCTGCCCCTTTACGTCGACAGTTCTGCTGTTTTACGAATTTGTATCAACGACTGAAGAAGAGAGTCACACCCGCGAAATCCTGTTCTCACTCAAACCAGACATGAGTGATGCTGATTAGAAGCCTAATCTCTACGAATGAAGAAGGACCAGATGCTAGTAGCGCTAGGGGACAGATGGACCGTGTGCCTCAACAATCACAACTCCCCTCGGCTTCCCGAGTCAACATTCTGAGCGAGGTCATGCGAACGTGTGCACAGTGCACACGTTCGCACTGTGACAGTGCACTATCAACTGAGTAACAGTGTGGTTATTTGAGACGGGACTCCAAGAGGAAGAAGACTGATATCGACGCGGATTTGGTGTTGACGTATGCCCGAAAGCGCGACGAGGAACGCACGTGTTTACTGGGAGTAACGTACGTAAGCGAGCAAAGCTTAATGTGGCTACGCAGTAGCAATGGAGGTGGTTTGCACTCAGTAGCTGTCCCATAGTGCAAACTTTGCACTATGGGACAGCAACTGAGTGGCGAGGAAAACTAGAATCACCCATCTCTGGTTTTCGAGATGAGACCTCATCGGAGGCGAATCGATGACTGTGGCGGAAGTCACTCGAGACGGCTCTACTCGAAGGAAGCTCGAGGGGACGCTGACTGACGAATCGCGATGGCGCGCATACTGGTAGAGCTGGCACGAACGGTCTGCGCGTATACCAAAGCAGCAGCTCCGGTGTCCAATTGTGTAGTGGTATCGCGAGCGGACGATATGCGGTGGTAGGCCACTAACGAGGTCGGCCGATGAGGTGAGAGTGATGACCAGGAAGAAGTGAGCAGCCCCAAACTAGGAGAGGCACGTGCCCTTAGCTATCTAAGGTTCAGCTATATACTCGCGTTCACCTCACGTGTGTACTCGTCCAAGCCGCTGCAAAGAGCTACCATTGTACGTCGGGCGGCAATGATATCAAATACTATAGATTACCTCATCTACATCAGTGACAACACGCATGCTCTCTGAGCCATTTAGATCGCTTGTTCGCCCCTCCCAGCTGATAACAAGTTCAGTCCTGTGAGAGATGAGTGGGGTTCCTGTCGACTATCCATTACAGGTTATCATTAATATGGCTAAGACCTACCTCTCCCTCATCACCATTATCTGCTTCGCCCTGCTATCTGGCCTCCCACAGTGTGATGCCCGACTCCGTGCCCTCGGAAGATCTCTCTGCCCCGGCACCTGTAGTAAATGCCCCCTCAAGTACGACTGTGGGTTTAATCTCAAAATCTTCAAATGCATCTGTGAAGATGAGCGGTAGTCATGCGAGCCACAACGCCGTGGCCGCGATTCTTCCGTTCTGGACGATTTCCTCCATTCTCTACGTAGAGGAGGCTCTCCATCAGAAGGTCTCAAAAGGCACGAGTGCACCAGATGCAGTAATTATCATCATCATCATCATCATCATCATCCACACCCACCCGGACCCGTTTCCATGGTCTACGTCACGCCTCCGCCAGGTCCACTGTGAGGCACTGAGTGGAGCTGCCGAAGACAATCCTTTACTGTTTTTTTAGTCAAAGTCAGTCTCTGTAGCAGTTTCGTCATTCCCTTGCGCTCAGTGGTGGTTAATGATGACCCTTGATCTATCTCATCTACCATTGCTGACGATTGAGCGGTCCTTGCGAGGCCGAAAAACAAGCCCAAACTCCCGGAACCCGATGGCTGCTGCACAGGATTGGGCTAGTTTCCGGGGCAACCCGAAAGCCGGGGGTCAAAAGGAGAGTAAATGCGGCTGCGGCAATTAGAGAATAATTGCCCCGCGCAGAGATGAAGGCTTGCTATCCTCTCAGCTGGAGGGCCACCACGAACAGAATCCACTAGAAGCTGCTTATGAGCGAGTAGTCAGGTTGCTCAAGTGTGACAGGCCGAAGTGGATGATCATTCACTAACACCGAGTGCCACTCAGTCTTCACCGGCTATCCTACTCTTATGCCACTCGCTCACCACTCAGT
Organism: Perkinsus olseni; assembly: GCA_013115135.1. Classification (NCBI taxonomy): domain Eukaryota; phylum Perkinsozoa; order Perkinsida; family Perkinsidae; genus Perkinsus; species Perkinsus olseni. The sequence goes on along the minus strand of JABANP010000198.1, from coordinate 44,999 downwards.
GAGTGGTGTATAACGTGAAACGTTCAGTGACGCTAATCGGGCTAATTTGTATAATCGATCACCCCTGTTTGAGGCCCGAACGGGCGCGGTGACCGCGCTAGCATGGCGCGTACACCAGGCTACTAGCCTCGCTAGACGTGTCATCCAGCCCCGAGGCCTCACCACTTCCGTGTACCGAATCTACATAGACAATTCTATCCGATGCGCGCTTAGAGCTTGGATACGGTGCTATCGTCAGACCTCGAAGCCAGCTCTGCCGTACCGAACAACGACACGATAGACGCTCATGGGCTCGCGTACACCAATTACCTGCTAGCGTCCCCAGCTAGCGCCCCCAGGACTGAGCGGGGGTGACAGCTGTTCATTCTAGGTTATCATTAATATGGCTAAGACTTACCTCTCCCTGATCCCCATTATCTGCTTCGGCATGCTATCTGGTCCCCCGCAGTGCGATGCCTACCTGCGTGCCCTCGGGAGTTCCGCCTGCCCACAAACCTGCAGTACATGCCCCACCGGGTACATCTGTGACTTCTCTCTCGAAGCCCTTGGGTGCATCTGTAAGCCGAATTGGTAGTTTTCTGCGAGAACCACAACCAACTTCCCGCGACGGTCTTCCATTAACTATTTTCTCCATTCCCCAGAGGATTCGTGAGTCGTTACGGAGCGACCCACGAGGTCCGAGTACCGTTCGTTTCGGTTGTACCATTGCTTTGCGCTGGCCGCCCCTCTGTTACGCTCGGTCTAGGTTTATGCGTGAATAGTAGTCTGGGGATTAGCTATCGTTATAAAGATCCATCTTACTAGCCCCTTTTGGCCTCGTGTTCCACGTACAAGTGAGAAGACCATAACACCCTTGCCTAATCCCGGAGCACCAGCAATTGCCGATCCCTGTGTAACGTATCTTCCCCGTGAAACGGTCGTTGCAACGTAGTCACAGAGCACAGCTATTGATGGTGCCATGGCAAGGGTACAAAAAGGACTCACACTCGAGATGAGCCTCTCAGTTCACTACGAGCGACGCGCGAGAAGTTGGTGATTAGTATCATCATCGGAAACGACTAGCTTGAGTAGTGCAGGATTGTGTGACTACGTCCCCTGCTGCGACGGTCACCCTCAGTAAAGCCTAAGGCCTTCATTACACAGGACGCTCGGTGTGCTGGTCAGGCTATCGGGATTCTTTCTCTTGCTACGAGAGTTGCAGGGAAGCGACCCGCTTCAAGCGTGCTGTTGCCGCCTGCCAGCGATGCATGATCATGCGGCCGCCCTGCACGATCCCCGATATGTCAGCCATCAGCGAGGCCGATGCTGCCAGTATTGCCAGCAAGGCCGCTAAGAGCGAAGAAACGGCGGATGCCGTCGTTTAGGCCGCGGAGTTTGCTGTCAACCCTGCCGGTGGGGACACTGTCCCCGGGACAGTCATAGTGGTGCCGTCCTGGCGGGAGACGCTGAAGACAAGTGCGCCATCGTGTGCAAGGGCGAACTCGGATCATCCCCCATCTCCAATTACTTGAGACCAGAGCTCGAACTCATCGATGCTGAGTGCGATGCGGCGGAAGTCGTTCGAGACGCCGCGATTCGAGCTACGACGTCCATGCGACTTGCGTACAATCTTCCGTTAATTTCTTCAATTTTATCCAGAGGAGACTCCGGTCGGAAGCACTCGACAAGCCCGAGTACCCTTTGTAGTATCATTGCTTCACGATGGCAAGTCGCATTAGCCCAGCCTAAAGCAGCGACCACATGGCGATCCACTACGCTCCGTCGACCTCATCTCTTATCCGGCCCGAAGATGCCACTGCCAACTGATTCGCACCATGACAAGAATGTTAGCGCTAATCAATGATCTGCACTCTGTTATGGAAGATTGTTTCAGGGCATCGGTTCTACGACGGTGGCGATATGATATGAGTCTTTCTCCTTTTACACTCAATGTGTTCGCGTGCTACTGTGGTGCACGCGCGTTTTTCCCGGGCCGAGCAATGGCCATTTTACTAGTCGACCCTATCGAATAATAGTCTATGATAAAAGAGTCTCATATTTTTCTTCGTTGTCTATGTCTAGACAACGGGGCCTGCGCGCCACCTCGCTCCAAGGAGAGACCTGAATAAGCGTGCAAGCGCCATCTCCGAGATCAGTTAAGTAGTCCGACCACTAGACTTTTTCCTAGTCCTGACTTCTTCATATTCAAGTAAGCTCTTTTCTTGGGACCTTAATGGCACTGAGTTCAGTCCCAGGCGACATGCCACCAACAGAGAAGATGAACTTCCGCTTCCTTTCCCTGTGGTGTTCATCAACCACTAGACTGCCACGATTACCATGATACTTTTTACCACACCGGACCACTCACAACGAAGTGCCAATGTTCTCTGTAGCAGCCTTATCATGCTCTTGCGCTAAGTGATAGTTGATCTATTCCGATCAACTCCGGCATTGCCAACGGTGAATTCGCTCATCGGTGGACGATACTCGCAACAGTGTTCTCAGCACGGCTCGGAGGGGTCACCCTCGCCGACTCCTTCACCCACCTTGACCAGAGTGAATACCCAACTGATGCTACTCCGAGGCTGCACCTTCGAGGCAGCTCTCATCGCAACGGGTCGTAGTAGGACCAGAATCATGGCCCGTTCTGGTCCTACTAGATTGTCGGTGAGCGCATCCACTACGAGCCCGGATGTACTTCAATAATCGGTTGCTCCGTGAGCTCATCATCGCGGAACAGATGATAACCCACAGTCGACCTGTTTCTCTTCCTAAGTTCGACCGTCGAGCTTCGACGAGACTCCTCGCATGAGTGTTGCGATGCGAAGTCTTCCTCTTGGCACCTCATACGCTGTTACTCATTGCGCGTCGGTCATCTTGTGCATGCGTGCATAGCTAATACTCCCGCCCCCCGAAAAGAACCAAGTAGGAGACTTTACACTCGTCCTCGCCTTGTGTTGACTATGAGCAACAACGGAGAAGCAACATACACCCACCTTCAACAGGGCTACCAGCGGACTGCCGTCGCAGCTCGAGTGTTAGCCGCCGTTCACAGTCAATATGATCACAGCCATGTCTCGTTCTATACCATTCACAAGTCTATTTGGCGAGTCAGGCCGTCTATTCCGTGCCAGAGAATATCACATAAGCGAGTTGAGACAGCGAATTGGCGGTACCATGGAAATAGGGACATCAGGCGAATGAGAAAGTCATTTTAGCGGCGGGACCAATGGTCAATGATATCCTAGACTTATCTTACCATGAGGCAATTCCATGATCCATCCCGCCGCTAGGGACACCAATTTCGAGCATACTCAGTAAAGGCAGCCTCACTCGCCAAATATATTTCTGAATGGTGTAGAGTCAGCTCACAACTGCGTACGCGTGCATCATAAAGCTAATCGTCTGCCTGTCGTCGTCTACCGCCGGCCGCGACAGCTCTTCTTCCCTCTCATGTTGAGCTGAGGCGCTCCCACAAATGGTATAGCCATAAGGAATAACTTCCTGGCAAATCCATCTTCACTTTAGTGACATCCTCGCTTTTTGTGCGCTTTTGCTGCTCGCTGTACGTGCGTTCGTCTCCGTTAACATGTCCGTTGTTTGTGATGCTGCTGAACCTACGTTCACGCTAAATTCGCAACGAGGTCAGTTTTCCCCGAGCTCATCTCGAGTCCGGTTTCAAAACCGCTTTACCTTCCTAAGGAAGGCTTCCTTTGAGCCCCGTCTCGAATAGCCGTACTGTACTGAGTTATAGTGCACGTCCTCGCTCGCCCGGCTTGTCTGCATGGCCCCCGTCACGTCACGCCTTCTGGGGGCGGCCTGCACCTGGTTCACTGTGAGGTACTGAGTCGGGCTGCTGTCGATTATCCACCACAGGTTTTTAACATTACTATGGCTAAGACTTACCTCTCCTTCATCACCATTTTCCACTTCGCCCTGCTGTCTGGCCTCCCACAGTGCGATGCCCGACTCCGTGCCCTGGGGAACGTTTGCGGGGGCAAATGTGGCGACTGCCCCTCCGGTTTTTCCTGCCAGTACGTGCCACTCTCGCGCGACTGCATGTGCAAGCCGAAATGGTAGACCAAGCCTCGGCGAGGCCCTCTACTGCTCAACTTCGTATCGATGTCTTTGGACTCTACGGAAATTTTTTCACCTTCTCCTTCACTCGACCACCGAAGGGCTTCCCACATGGAAGTACTCACCGGTCAGACCAGTCATTTTTAGTCATCAGAATTGGTCTCTGTAGCAATGTTATTCCTTCGCGTTGAGTGATAGCTAACGATGGCCTCTGATCTAATCCCCAGCATAGCTAACCGTTGACCCGTTATCCTCCCTAGTAGGGAGTCCCTAGCTTCGACGGTACTCACAAGTCTTTTCGCTGCCACCCTCACCAGAGTGAATAACGATCTGCTGCTACCGTCCAAGCCATAAGCAGAGCGATTTCCCGCAGCCCACGCCATGCAGTAGTAGTAAGAACACAGCCATGACATGTTCAAGTTTGAATACTCTTCGGAACGCCGCCACGTTCCATCCCACCCTGGAACGATCGCGAGATGTCTGTGAGCGTATCAACTAGAAGCTGCTTGTGTGAGAGCAATCAGGTGACCCAAGTGTAACAGACCAGGGTGGACGATTATTGACTAACACCGAGACTGCGTGGTTTATAAAATGAAACGTTTAAGTGACGCCCATCGGGCTGATGTGTATAATCAATCACCCCCGTTAGAGCCACTATCATCACTGGAAGACGACGACGACGACGATCCATACCCTCCCAATGCCGCGCCGAGACTCACAGGAAGAGGGGGAGCTGAGCAAGAGCAACACGATTCGGACCTCTTCTGGATAGTCGGTGCCTGGGATCGAACCCGGGACCTCAGGCTTACCCTCAGCAGCTGGAGTGGCCTTCGCCTTCGACTTAGCTTTGAATACCATATGGGGCATAGCCGCCTTCCGCTTGGCCGCTGCCGCCTCGACCTCATCGGCAATGTGGACAGGAGGCGGCGGGGGAGAGGAGGACAACTAGGCGAAAAAATTGACATGAAAACGGCGGAGCGACGCATCCTACATCCTTGACAGATGAGGTTGACTTGGTCTTATTCCCCTCAGTTGATCCTTCCCCTTCCTCATCATCAGAGATCACCTCGATGCGCTCCCATTCCAGATCCCCCTTGAAGACGGCTTCGGCCACGGCGGTATCTAAGGGGCGGCTATCGACGATGGAACGCTTCTCAGGAGAGGAGTGGCTGAGGGGGTTGAGAATATTATCAACTCAGCATACCACAACTTTCCCAATAAATCCCCGTAAGGTGGGGAGTTGCTCTATTTACTCTAACGCTCGGGCGACCTCAGTACCAAGATCGCCCGCCAGCAGCACGAACATTGACGGACCTCTAGCGTTGTTGGGTCGACATAGGTATCACTTTGATCGAATACTTCAGTCTAAGAGAGGGACCCATAGCCGAAACACCAGCTCAGCTACGAACCGCGTCGAAGCAGAATCGTGCCACCAAAATTATACAAAAATTTCTATACAGCCACACTCGTCAGCAAGAGTATGAGAGCCGTCTCAGGAAGATGATCTTCTATTATCAATGTCTTGACTTCTAAAGCAGTCTCATACTTCCCCAGTTGATCCCCGTACCCAGTGGGGACTCCCCACCTTTATCATCGGCGCCCTGTTCATGGTCACCCTCCCCTTCCTGCTTCACAGCAGCACCTTCCTCCTTCTTCTCCCCTTTAACGGCGGACGACGAGCTGCTCCCTCCAGAGACGTCCCCGTCGAACAACTTGTCCAACGCTGACGAGATCAGCTGGTCGCGTTGGGCTTGCCTGGCAAGGGTATACATTTCCAGCCGGTATTCTAGCACTGTTGGCTCTCCCCCAGATGACGGAGTCAAGATACTCAACGGCAGGTGTATTTGATAAGTGTCATAAGGGGATACGCTTCGATCTCTATGTCAACCCTCTACAAAGACTCCAGTAGAAGCTTGCCTGGAACACTAGTCAAGCTCGACATACCCTCAGCGTCCGTGCTTTCCGAAGCTGCTTAGCCCGCATATCCGCTACGAACAAGCAATTAGTATTCCCAAGATGCACCTCGGCTGTCCCCTCCCTCTTCTATTACCTGCGATTGACAGCCTTGAGCTCATCCAACTCGTCCAGTCGTCGCATCTCCTCCGCGGTGTCATAGATCTTATTCTCCATGGCCTTGGTCTCGGATTCTGACACCTCTAGCTTTCTCCAAGCGTCACCAAAGTTCCCATCTACCATTCTCCTCTCCAGTTTTGCGATGAGAGACCTCTGCCTCCGCGAAATCAGCATCCTTAAAGCCCTCGTATCTGATGACCGACTGATGATGGTCCTCTCCATCCGACCGACCCCTCACGAAATTCTTTCCAATAGCAGCCCTCACAAGAAGTTCGAAGATGTCGAGAACTGCTCAGTCTACGACGATTGCCCTCTTTTTAGTGGTAACGGAATTATACACGTCTTATTACGGAATTATACGGACCGCGAGTGAAACGTTTATCAATAGCCCCAACCAGCCAAACAGACAGACAAACATCGCCCGCAAGCAGCAGCACAGGCTACCAACCAATAGTAAGTTGTATACACACGCTTGCCCACTACGGTGCCCAATACAGAAGGTGCCGTCGTGAGCTACGGTGCGTCGAGACTCGCAGGGCAGACGACAACTCTGACGATTGCCCTTTATGTATACGCTCCACCCTATCAATGTACACAGTCAACTCCATCCGACAGAGACTTTATACCCTTCTTCCCATTTCCGTTCACCACGAGTCACACCAGAGAAGCAGCGACCACCTACGTTCTCGTTCCCCCTGTCTCAAGTACGTAGTCAGAGTGCTCAGGATCCGTGCGAAATGAGAACTCGCCTGGGAAAGCGAAAGGAATCTTAGGTTGACCCATGCGCGATACAAGTATGCCCTACCTAGACAATGTTTGCACTTGCCGTAGAAGCGATACACATTCAGCCCTAAAGAACTCTTCTCCGGCAGTTTTTGACATCTGAAAAACGACAGTACCGGGGATCGATCCGGCGACCTTTCGATTACCTGCTATTGAACTTAGTAGCAATGTACAGGTACTCCCCACAGTGACTGCAGCACATCGAAAAGGGAAGCATCATTCGGATGTTCATACATTTCGGACCTGACAGAGCGCCAACCAGCGGATGCAAAATCGCAACTAGAGGTGTCAGAATACGACAACCCGCCCTTCAGTGCATTCCACTAAGTTGATCTTCGAAATTATTTGGCAAATTTCAATTATTTTATTCCATTTTTTTTCGGTTTTCTACTAAAATTTTATAATTTTATCATGAAATTTCGGTCGACGGTCAGAGTTTTTGGTGTATCAACATCACTGCAACGAATAGCATGTTGATAGATCAGGTTCAAGCTCCGAGTAGCGGAGGCAAAATTGATATTACAGATTATTTTCCAAATTAAGTTGTAGTCCTGTATTACCTCTTTGCTCGACCCGGGGCTTCTTGACCATCCTCATCGGCAGGAGCTTCGACGGGTCGAAGTCCGGCGGGTAATACTTGTTCATCACCTTACGCTCAGTCATATTGATGCAACGACTTAGTTAACGACGCCCCTTTAATGAAAATGAACTGCAGCATACCAACTTTTCGCGAAATCCTAGGGATACTCGAGACATATGCACGCGGAAGTTCATGAGATTTCCTGTACATGGGAAGCATTTGGTTCATAACCTTCCGAGTTTACTCTATGCTGCAGTAATCGATCTCGCCAGCAGACCGCTGTAGAGACACCCCGACTGTCCTGCACAACGCCCGAGCGACCTCCACCATGAATCAAAAGTTGTCCGTATTATTTCGATCATCGTCCCCCTCGTCCGCGGCAACCCGAACAGGGTGGTTGCCCTCTTCTCGATCATAGCGAGGGGAGCACCACATTCTCTCCCCCTCGGACCCTTTTTGGGCGGGAGCGAAAATATAAAGGTCTCAAGATGGTAGATTTCACGAGTCACAAGCGAAACACCCTTAACCGGGCAAACAGACAACAACCTTCCCCCGACCGTAGCCAAGGCAGTGTTGAACAAAATACCAAAATCAAAGTTCCAGAAACATGAAAATCATCCGACGGAATTTTCCAGCCTTTCAACTCGACTCATGACATCCCTGAGATCCCTCGGCAACGGCACCTCCACCCCATACCGCTCCTCCGCCAAATAAAGGTCGTACCACTCTAGCTTATGACAGTGCAAGAAGATTCTCCCCGCGCTTAGGTCGAGTTTCGTCTCCGAATTATACCATGGATCGCCTACAAGCGGATGGCCCAACGAGGCCATATGAACCCTGATCTGATGCTTTCGCCCACTCAGCAGGCGGCATTCTACCAAAGACACCCCCACGGATTTGAACTCTCTCCTCACAGTATACTTCGTCACAGCCGGCTTGCCATCCTCAGATACGACGCACCAAGTCTCCAGATTCTCAATCCTCGCTTCGATTTTTCCCTCTTTTTCCATCAGAATTCCCTCCACCAAACACCAGTATTTCTTAACCACCAAACCCGCCTGCTGCTGCAACGCCAATACCGCTTCCTCCGCTCCCGACGTCGTCCCCATCAGCGGCCCCGATGTTCCAAAATCTATCCGATGCGCAAGTACCAAAGATTCCCCCAAGAAGCTCTGCGTCATCTCAGTCGTCCAAGCGTTAGGCTTATACACAATACTCACCCCACCCAGTCCGCTGTACACCACCAATGGCTCCGTCGTCCCGTCTACTACCTCCTCAGGAATCCTTCGCATCACCCCTGAGCTTGCCTTCCGAGCTGGTAGTTTGACTAAATGCGCTGACATCAACGCGTGTAGCCACTGATACAGAGGCAAGTCCATCACGCCCGTCCAATGGAGACCATAGGCGACGTTATTGATCTCTAGGCGGTTCATGGGTACCCAATTACTATTCTTTAATTTCTCGGCAAGTCGGAGCGCCAAAGTCCCGAGTGCTTTCGAGTTGTCGATTCTCGTGAGTGCCCACATAACCTGAGGAATGTCCGCCGGTAACAGGCGGTCCGACAGAACATCATAATGATCCTTGACCGCGCGCCACAAAATTCGAGCACCTCCTTCCGCCTGACCAGCTGACCACAATAGTGTCGCTATGTTCCGAGAGTCGTTCATACGACCGCTGGCCCTCGGCACCAGCGCGAGGTCAAATCGACCGAGCCGGCCCAAGTTGAACAGGGCAACGCTCCAATCCTGCTCGCTCATCCCCGAGGGCCCCGCTTGCGTCACCCAGTCTGCCAGTACATCCACCAACTTCCCTTCGTACGAGAATCTTCCCAACGCCCACAGACAGAGGCTCACATCGCGGCCTTTCCAAGATCCATCGCAACAGAGACGATCCTCTAGGGCCAGCATCAAACAGCCCCGCTCGAACTTCCCTCGGGCGATCCCCACCAGGAGAGCCGCGACCCTCTGCAGATCCGGTGAGGCAGCCGAGAGGCGCACAAGGCGAACCGAATGGTCGACAAACGGCTGCGCGGCGGCGCGGGATGAGCCCAGCGTCCCCAACGCCCAGACTAGGTCCGAAACCGCTCGAAAATCCAAATTCCGGACCGGCAGGGAGAGGCATACCTTGAGAGTGAGCCGAGTGTCCGAGGAGAGATGGTCAGGATTCAATTGGGCGAATCTTCGCAGTGCGGTGATCCAGTGGATGCGCTCGAAATCCGCATTTTTCCGATGAATTACATCCCCTAGCGTCTCAGGATCTCGACAGCCGCCGATTTCGAGTAGTAAACTCCGACTGCCCACCCGCTTTGAACTGGTGTGAAGGAGACGCATCAGAGTCGTCGATAGACCGCGGTTGCATTTACCAATCATACTGAAAGAAGGAACAAGGCCCTCCTAAAGCGACCATCTCCCGGCCAACTCCAGTCACACCAACGCTGAGCTGCACAGTATTAGTCTACTCGGACCGCCCCCCTCCAGCCAGTGGTGAGACGACAGGAGTTGGTACTGCTTTATCGACTACATTAAGCGTTGAGACATCGATCGGGCGTGCTGGTGTGAAGCCCCGAACGAGGGCGAGGGCGGCAAAGAGACCGCTGAGACCCCGGAATACCCGACCTGTAAAGGAGAGGAAGGGTGCTTGTGGTAGGAGTCTCTATTTACAGCTATGGAGGACCCGAGTCGATCCCGGGTTCGAATCCCGGCGGTGACAAAATTTTTAATGCAACTAATTTTTGATATTTGTATCGTAATAGGGATACTTGCAAGATCCCCGCGTCAACCTCGGATGCCGTTGCAAATAACCAACCAAATCTGCTCCGGTAAACAGAGTCTGTTTAACAGACTCCAGCTGTAGTCCGGTACCCTACTCTCGCAGTAGACGAAATCAATTCTGAATATCTCGCGGCGTCACAGCTTCTCATTTTCGCCCCGACCAGCGGAACTTCGACCGGATGAGGGATGACGAGGACTGGAACTTACGTCCAGCGCCTGCACTCCTCTTGGCCTCTGCTAAACAATAGGCTGATGCTGCTGTGAAGGTGGCGAACCCAACCTAAGGACCACGACCAACTCTGACGAGAGAACAGAAACGGAAGAGCTCCCCCAAAATAAGTCCAGCAGAGGCTCACCATCCTGCAAGTGTAGCAGTCCCCTCCATTGTCGTTGACGGCAGCAGCTTCCTCCTTGGTGAAGGTAACGGGGAGTGCCGCATACCACCGGCAGTATCCTTATACCACCCCTGGACTTTGCTGGAGATGCCGCTGCTCGGCTCGGATGATGATGACGACGATGGTCGGAGGAAGGACAACACATCCTGAACACATGGCGCCACTGAAGCCTCGGACTACCGGTGACACACGGGCTGTGTGACAGAGCAACATTACTACACCTCCATGATTCTACTGAACGCATTTTTGGCGTGAGCAATACAGTATTGCAATACAGCAATACAGCAATTATTGACGTATTGTCGATACTTGACAATACCCGACTTTCGTACGATCTAGACCCTTCCCTTCACATGGTGTCCTTTATTTCGATTGAGCGTCTGAAACTGGGCTTACGGGATGATCAAAGACGAACATAACGTTAAACACTATGTAATCTAATTTTGCAGAAGCGTTTCGCTCCCGTCGAAGACTTGCCCCCAACCTCCTACCCCTCGACAGAAGGAGCAATTAGTGGCGAGCCGCTCCTTGATTTCATCCGCCTTCACGGACATGCCTTGGTACAGACCCTCGATGTAGTGTATAACCATTATTGATGAGTTTAGATAAAAGAAGACAACTACATAAGATGGTCTATCACAAAGACCCGACTAGTGGCCTATTGACTCTCCAGAGGGGAAAGGACGCACGAACTGTTATGAAGATTGAAGTGCGGAACCTTCAACTCTGCTCGACGACGAAGTTGCCTTTGAAGTCCCCGCAAACGTCGATGTCCGAACCTGACAGACAAATCGGTAATTTACAGAGAATTTCCACTAATTTACAATTAGTGTTCATTTATAGACTATAAACTGTAGAACGTAAATTAGAGACGAGAGCGAAACTCTGCGGCCACGAGCGCTGCCACTTCAATCATCAAAGGAGAGTGACTCGCCGTTAGATCGGTTGGACAATCCAACCGAAAAAAGCGATTATTCCAATCGAAAAGAACTTGAAAAAAAACCGAGCTTTAATCGGCTCAGAGCTCGAATTCCCTTCAAGTTTGTTCTCATCGTCGTTTTCGGAAATTTGCGGAGGATTTCTTTGCGCCCCACTACCAACAGATAACAAAGACTAAGTGATCTAATAGGCATGAAACATACCATGTTGAATCGCGCACACTTATCGATAGCTTGCTTCTCGATAACGGCCTTATCGCCCAGTCATGCAGACACTCTCGAAGGTCTCACAGGCGAACTCGCTTCGGTCAAACTCTCTTTTCTGCATAGTTCCTTCGGGGATCTTGCGCCAGCATTGCGCATGAGTTCTTCTTCGGCTCGCAGTACCACGCTCGCAACTGTGGACGACTAGGTGAAACCCACGCATTGTCTGATCTCCCACCACATGTCGTTTCGGAACATAAAGAGACAGCAGGAATTCTTGCTTTGGTGATGACATGACCCTGCAAGGACTCCGAGATATTTTGGTAGACGACCAAAGCCGTAGGTCATCATTGCGCGGGTCAACTGCGAAGTTGTGAAGTGGACTGAATGCCTTCCAGAGGCTGCTCACCACCCATCCCACGTACAAGATGGGAAACTTCACCCTCCTGAGACCAGGCTGTCATGATTCGGTGAAAGAGCTGATCATACGCGCTGCAGTCAGTTGTTGCGGGCAACTGCGCATGACTATGCTGTCGAAGTGGATTTTGAGGATGATAGCACTCATAATACTAATGAGTCTGCTCCGAGACCAAGGCAATCCCTCCGCAGACGCCCTTGCCGCGAGAACCTCACAACACAGACTCACTGCCCATCAGGCACACGCAGATGGCTGACCTCAGCACCTGCTCAGAGTGTTCACTGGACGCATCCGGCCTCTTAATAGCATCGACCAGTCCATCGACCTATAAGTCGATCGATCCATTTCAACCGTCCAAGGCCGTCGTTCACGGCCCCGGCAGGTCCGACCGTCTCCAATTTTGTCCATACGAAGGCGTTCATGCTTGGCGATCAATGCTTGTGCTTCTCCCTACCTAACTATTCTCCACAGGTTCAATCGAGTTATACCTCTCAAGATTAATCCTGAGAATCGGCAATTCCTTGGTCTTCGAGCGCGGCTCAGCGATCGAAGTTCGATCATCGAACAGTGGCGATTAGGCTAACATCTCAATTGTTCGTCGGACGATCCGGAGAGGACAGATCAGCAATCTTCCTCTAAGGAACTCCATATGTAGGAAATGCCGGTCTCCCGGAGAAAACGTGCGCTTGGTCTGCTCTCTTCACCCTGAGGTGGAAGCTCCAGCCTGGAGCCGGAGCACACAAAGCGCGCATCAAAGAAATTCTTCGACGCTGGCTCCCGATCCGCTCCTGAATCAAGGCTCCTGATAAGGCGATCATCGACCCTCGCTGATAGCTCGAAGACCATATTTTCGGGAACATAGATTTCAACCACGGGAGTACAAAAACACAGTAAGATATGACTTATGACGCTTGTACTGACGTCCTAGATGATTCGACCCCCAAAGACCTACCCCAAGGAACAATTTGTGGCGAACCGCTCCTTGATTTCGTCAGCCTTCGCGGACGCCTTGATCCAGACCCTCGATGTAGAGCATAACCATTATTGATGAGTTTGATAAAGAAGACAACTGCAGTCGATAGTCGAGGACCCGACTGTTGGCCCGAGTACTCTCCAGAGGGAAACTGCCCCTGCGGAACGTCTTCTACGAATTACGAACTTCACAGAGTAAGTTCGTCACGAACTAGTCCCATCCCACTCGTAGCACGAACGAACTGCTCGAGCTGCGAAGTATACCCGAACTGTTACGGAAATGGCATAATTAGGTTTCCATCTTTTCTGCGCGAAGTTGCCTTTGAATCAAATTATCTCATGGAGTCTCCGCTAAGGTCAATCTCCGTCCCTGAAAGAAGAAACTTCGTGAGCCGTTGAACGAGGATGAGATACGAGAAAAGGAAGTCGCGGTAGCTCACTTTCCCCGATCATTCAGGAAAACGACGGACTAATAGCTCAGCCGGGCAGAGTCTGCCCTGAGATCGAACCGAGAAGAGCAAACAGTGTTCGCGTTTTCTACATTTAGTATTTGCCGTCGTACTCGGGTATTGTCGCAAGATATTCTCTTCGTACTTCTAGCAGACAAACGCAAGAATCTTGCGGCAAGATCAGTAGTATGTATGAAGTGTAACATGATTCATGTCATGTTACATAAAGGATATCCATACTCATTTCTCACTTGCTGCATGGTGACGCAACTACGGCTGAACCAAAACAATCTGAGAGACCCTGCACTGCGCGGTCAAGAGGATTACCAAGGTTGCTGTGCTCTCTTCAGGCCTGTGGGCTTCCCTTTTTGTACTTCTTCAGGCGCTCGTTGAACTCAGCAACATACTGCTTCTGATAATGTAGCTCTATCGTCTGGCCGATGTACCAGTATGGGTTAGCCCTTTGAGATCCCTTCGATACTTCGCCCGCGCCACAAGTTGGGCCCGACCCTGGAGGCCCCAGGCTGGAGCGGAACTCTCAGCATACTGAGCGGGCCACAGTTTATGGCGGCGACCAGGTCGCGGTCTCTAACGGGTGTAAGACCGTGCAGGCCGTTAGCTGGACGCCAGTCGAACACGGGACGCCGTAGGCTCTTGCGCCGTGCCTGGGACCCAGGAAGCGACCGAGGCAACCCAGACCCTGGGTTGCCTTCACGAATGGTTCGTCTTCAAAAGAACAGGGCTCAGCAGCCCGCTGAGAGCGGAATCGAAGTACAGCGTTTTACGAAATTGGGATCTAAGGCTGAGATGTGGAGGTTCTCAACACTCGTCGCAACTCCTCCGAGCTCATGCCTCCCCTCCCAGGCCTCGTTGCCCGGTCGGCGGGGTTACCGATTCCGGTAATGAAGCAAACACAGCTGCCAGTGTCAGAAAGGCGGCGTAAGATTTTTCGCAACCTATTAGCTTCATACACTCCCACGTCGAGCTTATTCAGGTCACTTGTTTAGGCTTATTTAGGCAGCCTTCAGTCGACATACGAGGATCTGGCTGTCCGTGTAGTAACTGCCCGAACCCAACTTGCGCTATCGCCGACAGGCTGTCGGGCGCTGTACTTCCACCGGGTTCCATCCCGTCCCTACCAGGCGGCTCAGATACCAAAAGATATACCTCATCATCACTCGACGCCACTGACACTGTGGGCTGCCTGTTCCCATTCACCTCAGCGCCACGGTCGGAGACTGCCCATATCGCAGCACCCATCAACTTGAATGCTTTATTCACCAGGTGGACGGTCCCAGATGCATCCCTGTAGCTTCCGATGCTTGGCCACAGGCCATCGACCCGATTCTCGCCACAGATTATCCCACAGGCGGATAGAGTGTGCATCAAGCTGAAAATGTCACTAATCTTTGCGTCTTCGTGGGTGTGTGCATACACAGTGTAAGATACACTGAGCGCGCCAAATGCATCCCACGCGCCATGTGGCCCAGCGGCGCTGGGCCAGCGCACTGCACAGCCCTTCGTTGTGGGACGCCAGCCCAACAAGGAACCTCATCACATCATCCAGCACCTGCATCATCCTGGCTGGGTTAGGGGAGGCCGTCGCCCGGTACCTTGCGAATCGACGGGCATCCATTCGACAAACATCTCGCACCCACACCAACTGACAGCACCCGCTAAGCAGGCCACTCCCGACCCCAGTGACTGCGAGAGGGTTTATATCAAGATGAGAAAGGTGAGCATTCAATGCTCCGGAAGCATCGCTCCCTGGTGACACAGGTGGGCTCATGGATTCCGACCCTTCACGAACCTGTACAATATCTTGGCCGCCCGCTATCCAATCCTAGATTGGCAATCTATGGTCCTCTCAGAGGACTCCTCTGAACTGTTCAGACTGAACACCGATGACATTTACGGTTTATGATTCAGATTGCGGACCACAAGTTGTGGTGACCTCCTGAAGATGAATCAAGCAAGGAATGAAACTGAGATCGAGAACTATCAGTCCTCGGACAAAATGATTTTGTCAGAATCTAAATTTATATGACTCACAAGTCATTGTGACGCACACAAGCCCTCTCTATCCGTTCGCTCTCGTAAGTTGTGAGAACGAACGGATAGACAGAGCGGGTGTGTGGGCGGGGACACTGCCACAATGCCGCTCATGGCCATGATTTTGAATTATTTGCTGTTCATTACCTGTCACAAGCGATCATGAAGTAACTTCGACGCTCACACCGCCTTCAACAATCATCATCTTCCGACTCCTCCTATAATCATCGGACATCTTTCCACGGAAATTGTTCCAAGATTTCCTATCCTCAACTCTATGATCAAATAGGAGGGCTTGATTGGCATCAATACGTATTGATGGATGATAACTGAGACGAAGGATTAGGCCTCCAATTCATATACCTCTGCTCAGTCAGCGCGAGTACAATGCTTTAAGGCAGAAGTTGCAAACGAAACTACCAGAATTTTCAGAAATTATACTTTCAGCAAAAATAAACTGGCAGAGGTTCCAGAAACTAAACGCCGTTCGTGGCTTCATTGGTGGTTGAGCGGCAGCATCCAACCTGGACGCCAGACCCGCTACAAAGGATCCCAAAGAATCGACCAATCAGGGTATCCCAGTGACGATTCGTTTCTAACGAATGTACAACGTCGCGAGTATAGAAGCTGGTGTTGAGGAGCACCTCAGAATTCCCCCTTTCCACTGTCAACCCAACAGCATCTCCGGTAGAAACCACAAACGAAACGCTCAATAGGGTGGCTCATCCACAATCTGACCCAGGTTCAATTCCCTGAGCGATCACTCACAACCCCAAACAAATGATCGAAAAAATATTTTGCACCCAGTAAAGAGAACAATAACGAATGCCTATCAATGAGGCGATTACCAAACAATCGATCATCTGGGCGTACGCTTCTCACATACTACCATACTGCGGTCCTCCGCCTCCCTCAGGCACAGTCCACTGTATGAAGTGTCCGGGAGTTTTTATGCTGCAGGTTTTGCAGTGGATGCAGTTTTGTGCATTAATAGTCAGGTTTCCCTTCTCATCATATTCATAAACTTTCGCCGGACAGAACCGCTGCTCCGGACCGTCATATTGCGCGAAGGAAACCTGAAGGAGTCTGCAAACTCACCCAACCACCGGCCCTAGGCCCTAGGAATTGGATGGGAAGAAACTCCCACGAGACAGTGGTATATAGACTACCTGGAAGTTCGTATGCCACAGTCTCGTGAAAGCACTAGGGAGACTCTTTCTAAAAGACTCAGATAGACTGCAGTCTATCTGTACAGTAGTCAGTAGTCTTCAGTACTGAAGAACACTTCGCAAGAACACACCCGGGGCGTGTGCTTGCGAAGTATTCTTGGGGGCGTGACACCCCCAGCGCGGCGGTGGCCCAGTGGGCAATGACCACGCACAAACTCCCACCATCGGCCCGTTGGCATCGGGAATCCAAAGGTTTTGGATTTTGCTACCTCTTTCGGAACCTTCTCCATTCCTGGCTTGATCTTTAGATGTGACGGTTGATCAGCTTCATGATCAACTCCCGTTAATGGCAGTTGGTCCGTCAGGTCGAATGTGAGCTTACCTACACATAGACAATGGTCGAATTTCGACCGCCGAAAGACTTCTCGTCGCGAGGGGCTATGGCATTCGTTTAAGAGCTTACATCGCAACTGCGATTCGCAACCCGATGCGAGTTCCCGGTGAACGCGGAGCTTCCGGCGGAAACTTTCCACGGCGGAGCCATCCGGCCGTTACGGGCCGTAACTTACTACGCTACCGCCGTAACTTACGGCGGTAGCGTAGTAAGTCGCGCGAACAGCGAGGCATATTGATACGCAACTCAGAGAAGCAACACACAATGAAAACCGCGTAAATCTGCACTGGGCTGCAACTTGCTGGCCGCTGGTATTCCGCGACCTGCGTCAGAGTGATACCATCAGCCCGGACGTTAACACCGGCCACCACATTTGAACGACATAAAGCCATGAATCATCTCTTCCCGTGCCTCATGCCCTCTTTACCCGTTCGACTCATCCTTTCCTCGAGAGTTATCCCTGTCTGACGGATCAAGGACTCTGGGAAAAGACGAGGACTGTCGATGATGCACGGTGGGAGCTGCTAAAACAGCCGTAACTAACCAAGCCGGCGGGCCCGACTGGATCGCAGCCACGTCTCGACAGAGCGTCGAAGATCGCAAGGCATGGGAGTAAGTGATGATCGGTTTAACCGACTAACCGACTCGGTTAGTAAGGGGGGTCATGTCTCCTCGGGAACGGAATGCTCTTAGCGATGCGTTAGTTCGTCACTCCACGCCGCATGTCGTCAACCAGGCAAACATTTCGCGACACCCCTCGATGTGTACGAAGGGTACGCATCCGAGTCTGGTGGCTGCCAGGACGTTTACTGCTTCCTCCTTAACTATTCTAGTCATGCCGCCCAACGGAATCTCCTGTACGGATAACCACCGGCAACCTCCTTTTCATAACCGCTCCGAGGAGTCGTAGACTCTCAAATACTGGGTGCCAAACGTAACTCGGCCATCGCCGACAAGAGAAGTATACTGCTTATCAACGTCTGTGAAGGCCAGTTCAGCCGAGCTGAATGAAATGGGAGTGACCGCGGTGCCGGTTAACGCCGCGGCTGTCCGCGGTTCACACATCGTGACGTCCCACAATAATCTATAGCCCCAGACACTGGGCGTCCCAGTCTGGGACCCAGGGCAGGGCCACGTAGCGACGCGCAGCGACGTATGTTGGCGAGGGAACTGTGGGAGAACTACGAGCCGGCAGCTTTTTTTCATGTCCGCGTTTCGACCTCAATATCTCATACCAGCAGCCTGCTGGCAAAAAGTACGCACAACTTCTGCGATGCTCGGGATCAACGGATCTAAATCTACCGAGAGGTGGAACCTCTGCCAAAGCTGGTGGTTCCAACTTGGAGCCTCTCGAGGACTACCGATCATTTCTATTCAATTCCATCCACGCTTCGACATGCTGAGAGATTCAGCCTGAGTCACCACGGCTCCCTCGAGTTCGGCCGACAGCTAGTGGGATATGCAGGCGAATTCATCCACCATGTCGACACCGGAAAGACCATGAACTGGTACTACTGGATCGTTTTCGGAACTTTTATAATGGAAGTTCCATTGATTAAGAAAATAACGTCGGCAAACCCCCTAACTACCATCAGGCTTCGGGTAGGCCACTTCTTTACACTTAGCCTGTGTACGCGTTCTAGCCGCATCATCTTTAGACCACCTGAAGCAAGATTGTCGAAGCGGAGTATGCCGACGTCCATGCCGGATCATACCTAAACGTCCATGGTTCTCTCCCCTTTGCTCATTAACCAGAAAGCTCCATATCCCCAGTCCCCGAGAACAGGCCTGTTTTGAAAGCCGGGTGGATATTGCGAACGCCCTGAAAGAGCGGAGATCCACTAAGAGCGCCTGCATACAAGTCTAGATCTAAACTCGCATGAACTATCGAGTTGCTGACTGCTGTAACCCGCTAACGCGAGAACTCTTGGGTCGCAAGTTCCACGGACTTGAAACCCGTGAAAGAATAATATAGTGGAGACTGCCTCAATTGTCGAAGGAAAATAACAAAGTTGATTATCGAATGGAAGAAACAGGAGAGCACGAAGATGAGAGAGAATTAGGAAGCCCAAAAATTAACGGCGCATGAATGCTCAATTAAAATGAAGAACGGGTTCCTTACGATCCAGATCTGTCGTGATTCGGGACTACACTACTGGAATCAGGCCCCAACCCCGCCCTAGTACCGCGCCAGCTAGAGATGAGTATTACGTATAACTCCCTGTGCACCCAACTGTCCTTCACAGCGTGCTCGTATTTTGATGATACATGGCCAGGCTGTGCTCCATCATTGATATCAGCTACGGCTGCTTCTGCAGCTAACATCCCGGTCTTCATAGCTGTATGAGTACCCTGAATGAACATCTTCGCTATCGAAAAAAGCATTCTCAGCTCGAGGTTTCATTCACTAGAAGCGGAGAATTTCCGGGAAAGTGTGAACCGAGAACAGCCGAGAACTTTAAGCCGCCGGATCGAACGGCGTCAAGCGAACAACTCAGCAATTAATAAAAGCGGAAATTCCTCACCATATCGATGAGTCTCTTTTCACTCAGCTGTCTCTCGAGAGACACGTCAAATCGTGAGAGATGAAGCACGGCAGAGATTAGTGTAACTTTTCCCTGGTATTGGACAGTGTTACTACCTTTATCTTGAGAACATTGAGAAATCCAGCAGCGTCTCCGACGAGCATTCCGCCTGGGAAGGCCACCGAAGGTAGGGCTTGATACCCACCTAAGGAAGCATCAATGGCGACTCATCTACCATGGGTGGACCGTCCACGATTTATTACATCACTGATGCGCAAATTCTATGTGACTGAAATCACATCAGTCCACCGCGTACTCATTACTATGCTCGATCTCGTCTAGAGGCAAATCAACTAAGATCGGTCTTTCGGTGATGACCTCTCTAATGCGAGCTCGATCTGAGACGCCCAGTGGACGGTTTGGCCAACATAGACCACTTCCAACACAATTCAATACCAGCCTAGCCACAAACGCTGGGAGCTGCCCGATTTGCTCGTCCACAAAGGGCGTACCATACAGCACGCAGTAACCCCCGCCCCCGCCCGTTTCGTTACTACCGCAGTTGATCACCCGAGCGCCATAGCCAACACACTTTCCGCCATCCAGCAGTCCTCGAAGCATCTCATGCGTCTTGTACCTGTTCCCCAGCGCGTGACGGTGATGGCCCGAACGCACTCTTACTTCTGCAGCTCCATGTAAGGCGATCTATTCGTATTGGTGTAGCCCAGACCCGTTACGAACCCCAAGTGAACGAGGTTGTCTGAGACAATCAGAAAGATTCTCGCAACTCCGAACCATCTCAATATATGTCACCTTTCATGTGATATATGAACCCTCCACCATAGGTCATGTAGTCCATAGGGAACCCGACCGTATGAGTAACGTGCCCGGGCCTGCTAACCTGGAAAAGATACGCGAATCTTGGACTGGTCGAACAGGAGAGCAGCGCCACTACCTCAGGGTCGACCTTCCACACTTCCTTCACGCCTAGGCTGAACTTAGGTGGGCATCTGCCAGCCGACAAATTATACCGGTTGGCTACCTCTAGCGAGAGAGAACCTCTAGCACCTTCAGCCAGAATAATCTGTCGACCTGAAACGGGCCAAAGTAGCCGAACGATGAAGTTGTGTTCGCTTCGGTAAGGTCTAAACAGACTTTCAAGCGGAACGCCCTACACGAGCTAACGAAAGCCATACGATGAGCCAAGATACTTCAACACTGATATTCATCTCAGGCAACGATGATACTACCACGATTACAGAGCCTAGTATTAGGCACTTATCTGGGATAACTTATCAAGTTATCTCATCTTAACAAGCGCAAAACCAATCCGTGACGTTCGACTTCAGTAGAGATCAATTTCGGGATTCTCCTAATCATTCCTAGCAGATGTGACCATGAAGACGCTCCCTCGAATTACCATATATCTTAACACCAGGCTCATAATTAGATTTATGATGGCCGTCCTTAGCCACACCCTGATCGCGGATCTTGACAGCCACCATGCGGCCCTTGTCGTCGATAACGGGATCTTCCGACACTGCGAATCCTGGGTATATCTCAACGCCTGACACCAACTCGTCCTCGCTCTTGCAATACACAAAAATAATATGATAACAAATTACACTATGGCCTACCGAAAAAATCTAGATATTTCACTGTTTATAGAGGTATTGATAAACAGTTCGGTCAAAAAAATTGCCCACATCAGAAATTCCCGTTCTAATACACGAACTTCCGATAGACGAGATCACCTGTGGACCATTTTTTGATCGGACAGTATCTGATAAGCTAATAATCGCCAGCGCCCCTCACCCGAGTCCTCCGCCTTCTCGCCCAACCATCGGCATATATCACCCAGAGAGATGATGAAATTGCCATGATTGCTCATAGCCGATGGTAGAAAGGGGGATTTGATAGCATACTTGGCGGTGGGAAAATACACGAAATCATCATGAGTAACGGGGGTCTGCGCCCAGGCAGGATTTTCCTGAAAATCACAATAAACTAGATTCGCCGTGACCATCACTATGAACTGACCTGTCGCCAGTCCGGCATGAGCTCGTCCAGTGCCGTAGGTTGGAAGACGTTGCCGGACAGAATGTGGGCGCCGATCTCCGAACCCTTCTCCAGTACGCATACCGACAGGTTAGAGTCCAACTGATAGACACCAAAGATGCAGCGAAGGGATTATGGCCACTGAGTTAAAGACCATTTCATATACAGGCATACTGCGAATAAGTTATATTATGTTATTGTAAACATCAATTCCAGAATCGATTCTGAGTTCCAGAATCAAGTCTAGTGGGTTTGGAGTATCTTCCCTATTACATCCGTTATGGTATTTCATCCTCGTCTCTATCAATATATAACACTTTTATTACATTCACCACTGTCCAGGGTATATTATATGACGGAAGAACTTTTTACTCTATGAAGTCAACATCCCCGTTAACCCTGTTTGAATAATACCGAAGGTCCGGGTGATGTTCATCAACAGTCAATAATTGGCCATTAATCCTCTGCGTTCCTGCTGCCGGTGGCCCGACGCGACAGAATTCTCGATACTGCTCGATCGCTCATAAGGAGATTTCTGATTGACGATTTCGGGGAAGAATCACCAGGTAGAGGGAATTCCAGCGCTAGTAGGAAGCTCTCGCAACAGACGCAAAATCCGATGGTGAACCGAACCAGATAGCCAGCCCGATGGTAGTACCTGCTTGGCTCGTATGGCGGCTGAGAGCCCCGCCGGACCACCGCCTACCACTACCAGGTCGTACTCCAGGGAATCATCGGCCTCACTGAAAGGAGGACGATCAGACACGCAAGCACGTCAGTTGTACAGGGAACCCGAACTCGATTGAAGCCATTAATCACAATAAATGTCATTTCCGTTTGACTGCAAGAGCGTTGAGTAGAGGTACTCATATGGGAGAAAGAACGATAAGAATCTTTCCACTTGCGGAAGACACGGTCGACCTACCTCGTGAAGAATCTCATTCCGCGTCCCAGCTGTGTTAATACGGGTACTCGGCATGCCCGGATGGCTGTTGATGAGAGCGTCCTTAACGCAGACGAGCGAATCATTAACTGAGATGACCTTCCAATAACTGAAAATTCGACGATCGGTTTAACGGTAGAACTTCCACCGTAGAAGGGCCGAAGGCATCGACAGCATCTCGGACGCGACTGATGAGGACGAAGACGTCGGCATCGGCTACCACGAGACAGAGGAGAGGGGAAACTGGCGCCAAGATGGCCACGGTTGGTAACAAGTGAACTCTAGCTCTTGAAGGAACCATCCTCAAAGCCCCGCTTTATGTGGCTGCGCACTACCGGCTCAGATTGAAAGTGTCCTTAATAACGAGCAATACATGAATTAGTCATCACGTCTTCCTGCTCTGAGGCTTCGACCGACTTCCTCCAATCCTCGCACTACCGGCTCGACGTCTCTAGCCTCGCCGAAGGGCTGGATGATTTGTTGAGATTGATAAAGAGGGAGAGCGGTTCATTGAAGTTAACAACGACTGTCAGTGTAGTCACCACACTGACCATGGCTGGGGTGAGCTTGCCAGCGTATTCTCCTCAGAAATCGTTCTATCAGGCCACAGTGAGCGTTGTGGCGACGGTCCAGTAATGATAAACCCTGACGCTAAGTGCCAAGTGAACTCACGACAGCAACTCCTAAAATTCCAGTGTTAGGATCTCGGGCTTCCCTGGGGCCTATTTCACATGACCTCCCTTGGGTGGTCACTTAGTAGAGGATCCCTTACCTTAGGAACCCTTAACGAAAGGGGCCACTTAAGTGGCCACTAAGCGCTAAGTGACGTTGAGCTTAGTGCCGTCTGAGGCTGAGTGGTTTTCGCATGCACGAAACAAGCACTGAGTGTCGCCTAAAACATCCGTTACTTCACCGGTGCCTAATCGATGGCACGAACACTCAACTGGACGAACAACTTAGCGCACGCCCCAAAACAACTAAATTTCTTCCCGCACGCCCCAAATTCGGGTTTTTCACTCGGCTCTGGCTTGTATTGACATGCCTTTCGCGAGCCGCTCGCGAAAGGCATGTCAATACAAGCCCGCGCGCTCCGCGCGCGAGTCGTCAACCTGTGTGTAGCAGTGCCGTCCGTGTGGTTCGAACCAGGGTTCTCGGGTTGTCAGTAGCGACCCTTATCCACTTGACCAAAAATACCTTGATACATCATCGGTCATTGAACCGTAGTGTGTGTTTTCCTCCGGTAGTGGAGCCCTCGGCTTGCCGCAGTGCGCTTCATGGCTCCGTGGCTGTTATCGGCTCGAGACCAGTACTTCAGCTCCTCAAGCAGCATAACTTATGCACAACTGCCTTCGCCAATAGCTCCAGAAGTTAAATGACAATTCGCAGGGATCGAACTTGGGCGTTCCTGATGAAAAGCTACACGTGTATCCGCTAGACCAAAACATCTCGAACACAGCTGGCAGTAAACTGCGTCTGCACCTTGTGTCGGCTACACTTTCTCAGTCAGCTGTTCGTCCGTCTCAGTGTTCGTCCATTCGAGATGTTCGTCCTCAGGACTTTATCTATTGTCTGGGCGTGCGCTAACCTGTTCGTCCCTTTAATTGTTCGTCCATCTGATTCACAACCACTTCACCGAATTCGCAAGGGAGCTTCGGACCTCCCTGAAACCGCTCCGAATTGTCCCTCAACACAAAATGACGTGTGTGCGGATCGATCCTCCGCAGGTTTGTGATACTGAGCTAACGGTCGGCTGCTCTCCCATCGCACCAAAGATGCGGAAGCAGCGACTAAGCAACAGCGCCAGACAAGCCAGACTGACTGAAAAAAAGTGATCCTTAAGGGCCACTTGACTCAAGTGGCCCCTAAACTAACCGTCGCTAAGTGACCAAGTCATCTGATCCAAGGTCCTACGCAATAAGTGTCACTTTGGAAAATCCGCCCCTTAGTGGTAGTGGCATGTTAGTGGAGGCCGTGTGAAATAGGCCCCAGCTCGGTGACCGTCGAACGCAAAACCCACGGGTCAAAACAACGAAAAAATTGGAAGTGCACATTTTGCGATCACTACCACACTGCCCCTATGCAGGAAAAGGCATTTCACAACAAACAACTGTTGATCGGATGAACGGAAGGCGACGCTCCTTCTGAGGTAAGATGCTCCAAACTAGCGGTACCCCTACATAGCAATGACGACCTTGCCGCGGTTGCGACGGCCCTTGATAGATTTCACTGCTGCAGCGCAACCCTGCTCAGTGAAGGGCAGCTCCTCGATCGTAACCTTGAGTTTGCCCGAGACCACCAATGAGGATAGCTCGTTGAGCTCTTCGGTGTTCACTTGAACAAGGACTTGACGATAGTTCGGCCTCTGGACAGGGAATGGCACTAAGGGTTCGATGAAGTAGGCCAGTCGGTCTGTGAGACTGTCTGATCCAAGGGCGACATAGTTGGCGTCTCTCTTGAGGACCTTCCGGGCGGAGGGCTCGTAGTTCGGGGTCTTCACGCAGTCGAGGGCCGCGTCTATGCTGTCAGCTGGGCACTGGTCGTTGGGGAGCTGGAAGCCGTCCTTAGTGTAATCGAGGACCACATCGGCACCGAGGGACTTAACGTAATCAGCGTTCCTTCCGCTACAGACGGCATAGACCTTCGCACCGTGGGCCTTGGCGATCTGTACGGCACTCGCTCCGGTACCACCGCTGGCACCGAGTATCAGCACGTTCTTGCCGGAAGCCAAGACGTCGCCCTCCTTCAGAGCCTGTAGACTAGCCAAAGAGGCAACCGGCAAGGAGGCGGCGACGACGGGTGACATGCCCTTCGGAATGCGGGCAATACGAGACACATCAGCCACGGTATACTCACAGAAGGAGCCTTGGCGAGCTACGCCGTAGACCAGATCACCCTTCTTGTACTCACCGGAACCAATGGTCACTTCTCCTGCAAAGTCAAAACCTGCCGGTCGGCCAACAGCGTTTTGCTTGACAATTGGCATGTGCGGAAGACCAAGGTCGACCGGATTGATGCTGGCTGCGAGAACCTTAACCTGGACCTGCCCGTCGGACGGTTGAGGGACCGGCATATCTTCCTTGGAGAAGACGATCTCTCCGTCGTCGGGTCTGTAGATACAGGCCTTCATCACCAGTAAGTAACTTGAGAGGCCAGTAGATCAGCCGCTAAGCGGAGGGTTCCGGCGGTAGCACGCATGCACACATGCTCTTTTCGGCGCTCTGTCCCCAGTTTCCATGTGCAATGGGGCCTTGTAGTGCTGATACTGGCCTTCACTGCGGAGAGACACGCCACTCGGCTCAGTCCGAAAAAGTATTGGGGAAGGTTCGCACCAGTCCGAGTCATCTAAATGATTTTGAAAACATCTGTTGCCTGCTGCTTCAGTAACGTTCACCACTGGCTGGTGGTGACACCAACCATGGTGACACCTACCACTCGAGTAGTCAGTTCGAGAAGCCAGGAAACCTTACATGGCTTACCACGCTTCTTCCTATGTGTGCGTTCTATGTCACCCGATACACCCGAATGGCACAACAACCTTCGCGATTGACCCTCCTCTACAGGTGGTCTACCTCGATGGGTGCATGTTGACCCGCGTGAGAATCCTTGCTTCCCTGCTGTCTGTTCCTTTGGCGCCCCGACAAGCCATGCTGGATCGGTGCAAGTGTTCAGTTTTCCGAACACTTTTTAACTGGAATAACGCAAGCAGCTGTAGGAAATAAAGCTCGCCTTATGTAAACGAAAAGTAGAAGCCTCGAAGCCGCGGAAGATTCCCCGGCTTCCGCTCCCCGAGAAGAGAATGGGAACGATCAACAAACTCATGAGGATAATAATAACCAGAACACCAGAAGCGCGACAGAAGGGCATTTTGCCACGGGCTGGAACGCTCCGCCTCAGCGCGCGTACACCGAGACTCACACGACGATAACGATTTTACCGCGAATGCGACGGCCCCTAATGGCCTTCACAGCTGTGTCGATGCCCTCATCAGTAAGAGGCAGCTCTTGAATATCGACCTTCAGCTTCCCAGCTGTGACCAGAGACGTGAGCTCAACGAGCTCCTCGGTATTCACTTGAACGAGGACCACGGAGTAGTTAGGTCTTTGAACGGGAAAGGGTACACGAGGTTCGATGAAGTACGCCAGCCAGTCATCAGGCTCCGAGCCATTGACACCGATGTACATCCCCTCTTTGGTGAGAGTCTGCCGAGCAGTGGGCTCATAGTTTGTTTCCCCTGGGGCTACCACACAGTCATAGACCATATCAACGGTACCGGCTGGGCACTGGTCGTTGGGGAGCTGGAAGCCGTCCTTAGTGTAATCGAGGACCACATCGGCACCGAGGGACTTAACGTAATCAGCGTTCCTTCCGCTGCAGACGGCATAGACCTTCGCACCGTGGGCCTTGGCGATCTGTACGGCACTTGCTCCGGTACCACCGCTGGCACCAATGATGAGGACACTCTTGCCGGGAGCCAAAACGCCACCTTGCTTCAGAGCCTGTAGACTAACCAGGGTGGCTATCGGCAAGGAGGCGGCGACGACGGGTGACATGCCCTTCGGAATGCGGGCAATACGAGACACATCAGCCACGGTATACTCACAGAAGGAGCCTTGGCGAGCTACGCCGTAGACCAGATCACCCTTCTTGTACTCACCGGAACCAATGGTCACTTCTCCTGCAAAATCGAAACCGGCGGCCCGCCCTTTGGCGGTCTTCCCAACGATCGGAATATTGGGGAACTTAACATCAACGGGGTTGACCCCAGCGGCGATGACTTTAACTTGGACCTGGCCTGCCGAGGGCTTCGGAATGGACAAGGCGCTCTTAGAAGGGACTATGCTGCCGTCGTCTGGACTGTAAACGAAAGCCTTCATTCTAGAAGAAAAAACTGAGAGTTGCGGAGCCATGTGGGGCTAGCGGTCGTACTTCTTCGTGAGCACCGTCGAGTGAATGGGCGGTAGAATTGGCTGCCAGAATTGGCTTCGAAGAGCAGTAGTAGCAGCGATGATAAGCCGCTGAGAGTCCACCGCGACGGCTCAGCTTTCGGCTGTGGGTAGCACGCATGTGCAAGAGGAACGCGCCATCACCACCCACCCGAATGGTGGACATTCATCGTTAACGGTAGCACTAAACCGGCCGTTTCCTGAGTATGAGCTCGATAGAGCATCACTGCTCTCCGTCATTAACCTTCCTGATGCCGCAATATATGCAGAGAGTGCTCACCGTCCCCACCGAAAGCGTCTTTGCGGCTCCGTTGCAGGAGACAATGACATGAACCAAGTGCGCCAGGGGAAGGGAACTCTACGGGTTCGTATTTAGGCAGTTTGAATACTGTGATCTTCTACCAATGTTCAACTTTGATGGAGGCAATCAGGTTTGTGGGTGAGGGACCTGACCAGTTATACAAGAGACGTAGAGAAGCCTCGGGAGGTTTGCAGAACCCCCTGGTCGCGGGGACAAACTTGCGTACTAGCGTGCCCTGGCTCTGTGTTACGCTCCGTCTATGTTTATGCGTGCAGAGTAGTCTGGGCAATAGCTCTTTCATTAGATCCATTCCACAAGCTCCCTTTGGCCTTGTGTTCCACGTATGAGTAAGAAGAATACAACACTCTGACATCCACGACTGTCTTCAGGGACAGATACTGCCGTCATTAGTTAGACTCGGATTGCCGCAGTCCCCCCAAGCGGGTCAGGTCATGCGGACCAGCCAGTCGAGTGGGAGTTGTGTTGTTCATGCAACAGTATGCGGCCATGATGATCCGTAAAGTGCCTTTGGGAGCACTTGCTGATGTGCTTGAGCATCACTGCACTGTGGAGTCGGCTAGCCAGTTCGATTCACAGCACAGAAGAAGCTTTCCTTATACATCGTGCTGTACATCGTACAACAATCGCCACGTCTCTCAGCACAGGACGGACCGATTCGAAGTAGGAGCGAACTTCACTCCCCGTAGCGTTGAGTAGCTGCTAACCAGCTGCATTGGTAACGGCCTTCTGTCCCGAGTCGGGACTCCCGACGGAGACTTCGGGAGCACCATCGGGGCCTGCCACAGTCTGAGCGTTCACCGTCTCCCAAATCCTCATCTCAGAACTAGGCGGTTATGCTCTATGTCATACTATTGGTCACCGTGTGATGACGTGTTTAACACTTACCGAAAGGGCCCGAGGATCATCGAGATGGCACTCGATGGAACGATCGAAGAAAAATACGATTCTTCTCACCATGCGGTTGAAAATGTAACGCCTCCATGAATCGAACCTGGTACCTTCCGAGGTGTGATCGTGGATCCATCCGTTCCACCATATAGCATAAAATCTGCCGCGAGGAATCGCTGATCAGCAGCATTGGGTCTCGACAGCGATTCCCCGTCTTTCCACAGGATTGCTACCACTTCGAGGCAGAACGCTACAGTAGAGGCCCACTGCCACAGCGCTCTGCATCGAGCGCCGCTCAGCCCCCCGCGTAAACGTGAGCTGAACAAATAGAGAATATCGGCGATCGAAATTGGACCATCGAATTCCTTTGAAAAACCGGTTGAAGCTTCCTCGAGGATCTAAATTTTTATGTGTAGGGGCCCTTGAGGGAGTGGTTTCTGACGCGGCTTCCAAGTCCTCAGGGAAGGCCTCGATCGCGGAGGCCTCTCGAGACTGAGGAGAGCATACAGCAGTCCGAGGATTCTCAAGAACGTCGATAAAGCATCTTCATCATCCAGGTGTTCTTTTCTTGCCCTTGCTCTGCTATGCCCTCAACGACTGCCGTGACCGATGCCCAACTGCCCCCTGCAGAACTCCGATCCAATGCCGTCCTCGAGTCTCTCGAAAAGCCCCCTTTTCGCCTCATACTGGTGGACCTGACTGACAAGGTGAGGGCCTTCACTCAACCGCATTTGACGTGTAAAAGTTTATTCTGAGTTCCCAACGGGCTTGACGCTCAGGATCGGCCTCGTCGTTGATGTTGTTTCTCTCTGCTGCTCAGAACATCGCCCAAGTGAAGCTGCTGAATCAATTGACGTTCCCGGTGCGCTACGGCGACCATCTCTATGAGGGCCTCCTCAAGTTCAAGGACAACGGCGGCTTTGTTAAACTCGCATACATGTGCGACGTTTTGGTCGGCTCTATCGGATGCCGAATGATGGCGGTTGACCCTAAGGACCCTTCACAAGGCATGAAAATGTAATAGAGGGTCTGATGGTGGCAGCAATCATCCGCTGGTAGTAATTATCGGTTATCCTCTCACTGTTCTCTTGAAGGTAGCGGCAAGAGTAGTACCGGTAAATGAATTTGAGAGTCTTATCAGTTCTCGTTGCTGTTGGTGACACCAACTTCGTGCTCTCGTCATTGTTGTTATCATTGTCCGCGCTGTCTCTGTTGTCATAGATGGATGCTCCGTCCAGACCTCACCAACAGGTACATCATGACCCTTTCGGTTTTACCAATGTTCCGACGGTGTCGAGTAGCCACTACTCTCCTCAATGCCCTCCAAGAGGACCTCGAGAAGAGGACAGAGGCCCTACGCTTGGAGCGCGAGGCTAAGGCTCGATCAGCCAGCCATCATCATGGACAGCACCGTGCCGAGGAAACTGGCCTCGCCGGTCAGGTTGTGAAGATCTCTCTCGACGTCCAGGTAACTCGGGGTGGATTCTGAGGCAGGTCGGTCGCTCATCACGTACATTAGTGATGAGCGCTAAGGCTAACTTACGCAACACTGAGCAACCTAGAACGTGGTTTGTGTTTTTGCTGCTAGGAATCTTTGCGGTTGGATTTCCTACCATTCCCCCTGTCAGATAAATAACGCTTCAGCGATATCGTTTTACGAGAAGCACGGTTTCGAGAAGGTGGCCGAGGTCCCGGGCTACTACCCTGACCTTGACCCCAAGGACGCTTACACGATGGAGAAGCAGCTGCCTGTTGTCGAGTGATTTCATCATCTTCACCTACTAAGCTTCTTGCGAAAGCTCATGCGTTGTGTGAGTTGATCGGAAATTGCGGTTATTGTTAATAAAACAGATCGCCTTGCTTTTCTTGAGAAGTTCGAAGATGCTCACCCGAGTCGCTACTCAAGGCCTGCCGTTGGTTCTCCGGTTCCCCGTACGGCCGTTCGCGACGGTCGGGCAGTTGCAAGCAGCGGGCATCGTTAAGAATCCGGAGAGGGAGAGGGAATTTGCGAGGCTGAGAGAAGGGGAAGAGAGGGTCGACCGTGAGGAGGCTAAGCGGGAGAGTCTCTGGATGAAGGCTGTGGGCGGCAATGCCGGCGTAGGGCGCCAGGAAATGTAGTACGGGTCGAGGGGTGAGATCATGCTCAGCGGTGATTGATGCCTGATACTTTGCCGAATGGCGAGCGGGGAAAGTTGTCGGTTGTGATTACTAATGATTTTCACAGCTTCGAAACTGGAGGGGTTTCTTATGGTTTTGGTTTTGTTGTATCAGAATTATAAGCGTAGAACACACTTTGGTCGTGTTGAGGGTATGAGAAAGTTACTAGCGGCTACAAGGGCTTTACATCCTTCACAAATTGTGAATGACTATCTTCGTCTCCGGCTAGCGGATAGCGTCTGTGCTTTGCCCTATGTAACTCACTGATGCCGACACGCCCCATTAATTACTTAAGGCTGAGCTGCTCTGGCTCTTACAAACTGCATCCTTAGCGGAGCCTTCCCGCCTGCTCGACTTCCTAGTCTGTCTAATGCAACTCGGAGGTGCCTTGTGAGAGGATGTTGAATGCCAGGTACCTGGACTACGTCAACTCGGTGAAGTCTCTGCGATCCCTCCTGGACTACTACGACATAGCGGTGCCTGCGGAGCAGGAGATGGACCTGAAGAAGTCCGCTGCGAGTGTTGGTCTGTCCCTTCCTCAAGTTGATGACCACCAATGAGTTTCTGGCCGAACCGAGTTGTGTCTGGTGGCATCGTGAATCCTTCTGTGCAGCGGAACTATTCTTTTGTTACTATGAAAGCCTTCACCTACGGCGACAAGGCAGGCGATATGGCCTGGCACGAGGGTGATGTTAAGATTCCGAAGCCCGGGCGATCGCAGGTCCAGGTGAAGGTGATGGCGGTTGGTATGAACCCGTTGGACTACAAGCTGCCGACGATGGTTCCCTTTAGCTCCTACCTGCTCAGGGGTCGTCCGGTAGGCTTCGATTTCTCTGGTAAGGTGACCGTCCCCAATGGTGATTTCAAGGAGGGGGATATCGTCTATGGGGTGACTTTCAAAGGGGCTCTGGCTGAGTACACAACTGCCGACGCCAGCCGGATCGCTAAGGTGCCTGAGGGCATGGACCACACGACTGCTGCTGGTCTGCCAACGGCGAGCACTACCGCCCTTGCCGCGCTTCGTAAAGGGCAGATCAGCGAGTCCACGAGGAATGTGCTGATCATCGGCGCCAGTGGTGGCGTTGGCTGTATGGGTGTGCAGATCGCTAAGAGCCTCGGGGCGAAGGTCTGGGGCGTTAGCAGTGGCAAGAACGAGGAATTTGTTAAGTCGCTGGGGGCTGATGAGATCCTGGACTACAGTAAGAGCGGCTTCGCCTTCCCTAACAAGCAATGCCCGACGGACAGCATTGACGTAGTCTTTGATACGGTCTCGAGTCCCGAGGACATGAACTACGAGCCTCTGGCGAGGAAGTCGCTGAGGCAAGGTGGCAAGTACATCACGACCAACTCCCCTAGCAAGCTAGACTTGGCCAGGGCGATTTTGTCGAGCTTCCTGCCTTTCAACCTGCAGAGGTCGGGCTACTTTATGGTCACCTCCGACGCCCGTACGCAGGACTTGGACACTCTCGCTGGTATGGTGATGAATGGCGAGCTGAATGTGCCCCTGCAGGAAGTGCTGCCCTTTACTGAGGAGGGCTGTCGGAAGGCCTTTGATTTACTTAAGAGTCGTCGTGTTAAGGGGAAAGTTGTGATCGATATGGAACAGAAGTTGTGAGAAATGTGGTATGGCCTGCTCGTGCCATCTAAGTCGGATTATTTGACTATTAAATATTATGATGATGATAAGACCATAGATTTTCTTGAGTATCTTTGTGTTGTGATGAGTGTTGACAATTTCTGGCTAGAGGTTGATAAAGATACCAAATCGGTGGTTTTCTCTTACCGTGCATTAACCTTGTGAAAGTAGCATAAATGTTCTGGCAATGCCTGGGGTTCCTGCAGGCTATCGCTGCTGTTGTCGTATCGGCTGTGCGATTTCATTTGCTTACTTCATAGAACCACAGAGTTGTTACTTCGCTAGGCGTTGGATGGTATCTTAGGTCGACCCATGGCCAATCCAGGGAGACAGATTTTTGTGTCGTGCTTGTGGTGGCGGCTGTTCCTGCCGGATTCTTCGTCGAGCTATTCTCTCCGGAGCTCCCCTGCAGGAGGAGTTCGAGAGACTGGCCCTAAATCTTAGAATTGATTCTGTATCTAATTTTTGTCTCGTGGCAGAGTCTCCGGCGTTCGTTCGTGGCTTTGAAACAAGAAGACTCTTGCGGCGTGTCAGGTTTCGGTGGTCAGGAGCGTCTAGTCGGAAGGTCGGTTCGCGATAGTAGAGGGTGTCTAACTAGGTGCTCCGAGGCTCGCAACGTTTTCTATCAGCTCGAAAGGATACTCAGCGGATATTTTACGTACTTTTTCGCGATTTTTTAGGACTTTAAAGTCGACCTAGGGTCTCGTAGCTGGTCAACCGAAAAAGGGAATAGTCGATCCCAACGAAACGCACGCAAGTGGCCTTACCCGAGCCCCAGGATTTGTTGTTGTTGTGAACTCTATCTTAACATGCAAGCCTACATCTACCATCCTCAGACCAACGAGATGACCTGGGCGGCCGAGCAGCCGAAGCCGAAGCCCGGCAAGTCCCAGGTTCAAGTCAAGGTCATCGCGGCCAGTATCAATCCTGTGGACTACAAGCTCCCCCACGTCCCATTCATGTCCCGCCAGATCAAAGGTCGTCCGGTCGGTATTGATTTCGCTGGGAAAGTCACTATTGGGTCCGGCCAGTTCAAGGAGGGCGACGTTGTCTTCGGCAAGGCTGTGCAAGGTTCTCTGGCTCAATACTCGGTGGCGAATGTTGCTGAGATAGCTCACGTCCCCGAGGGTGTGGACCCGAAGGTCACCGCCTCCCTACCTGTGGCTAGTCTGGTCAGCTTGCAGGCCCTCAGACACGGTGGTGTTACTGAAGCTGGCAAGAACGTGTTGGTGATTGGTGGAAGTGGTGGTACTGGCTCGAGTGGTGTGCAGATCGCTAAGAGCCTCGGTGCCAAGGTCTATGCTGTATGCAGTGGTAAGAACAGCGACTTTGTGAAGTCATTGGGTGCTGATGTTGTTATGGACTACACCAAGGAAGGCTTTAAACTCCCCAACGAGGACTGCCCTGCTGGTACCATCGATGTCGTCTATGATACGGTCACAAGCCCCGAGGACTTCGACTATGAGCCCACCGCCCGACAGACTCTCAAGAAGGGCGGCATGTACATGGCGATCAACTCCCCCAGCCGC
Organism: Perkinsus olseni; assembly: GCA_013115135.1. Classification (NCBI taxonomy): domain Eukaryota; phylum Perkinsozoa; order Perkinsida; family Perkinsidae; genus Perkinsus; species Perkinsus olseni. The sequence goes on along the minus strand of JABANP010000198.1, from coordinate 10,744 downwards.
ATGGATTGGTTCAGATTCTTCCTGTCAAGGTCCCTGCCTTTCAACCTGCAAAGGTCGGGATACTCGATGTGCCTGTCCGATTTCAACACTAAGGACTTGGACTTCCTAGCCAACTTGGTCGCCGAGAAAAAGCTCAAGATCCAGTTCGCGGAGGTCCTCAGCTTCAACGAGGAGAACTGCAAGAAGGCCTACGAGTTGCAGAAGAGCCGCAGGGCTAAGGGAAAGATTATTCTTGAGATGGCGGAGTAGAGGGCAGGCAGCGGTCTGATGCTTGCGAGGGGATTATCCTTCCTTGCGTCGTGCTGGGCTGAATGCCCCGCCTGAGGTGCCGCTTTAAGGCCTGTCAAACACCTTATAATGTTGATTCTATTTATTGAGGATTACTACTATGAAGAAGATGAAGGACGTTGTGTTAGTTGGTGAAAATGTGGTATGAGATATCCTGAGCATATGGGGACAGTCTTTGTGTTACAGTAGCAGAGAGTATCTTGTGTTCTGTTAGCTTGATAATGGGAGGTCTTCTCCGCAAAGTGAGAAATCATTTTGGGGGAGTTTTGAGTAAACCAACCCTGGAGCTTAGAAATGCTTTTGGAACCACTTTTTACCTCAAAAAAATCAGTACCAGAATCGATCCTGAGGTCCAAAATCTCTTCTTTCAACGACGCTGGGTGTCTTCCCCATTCTTCATCTCAATCACTTCGTTTTCCGTCATCATCAGATTTGTTTAGTTCCTCTATCAATGAGAGCATTTGTCTACGACTCTAGCCCGTCAGGAATGGGTTGGGTTAACAACCAGGTCGTCCCTCAGCCTACCGCAGCACAGGTTCAAGTCAAGGTCATCGCCGCGGCCACCAACCCGATCGACTTGCGCTTAGCTGGTATGCCCGTGGCTTCTCGCTGGCTTCGAGGCACAGCGGTGGGGTTCGATTTCGCTGGTCGTGTCACCATCGGTTCGGGTGACTACAAGGTTGGCGACCTCGTCTTCGGCAAGACCAAGTCGGGTTCTATGGCCGAGTTTGCGACCGCTGATGTGAATGAGATAGCCCATGTCCCTGAGGGTGTGGACCCGAAGGTCGCCGCCTCCCTACCTGTGGCGAGCCTGGTCAGCTTGCAGGCCCTCAGACACGGTGGTGTTACTGAAGCTGACAAGAACGTGTTGGTGATTGGTGGAAGTGGTGGTACTGGCTCGAGTGGTGTGCAGATCGCTAAGAGCCTCGGTGCCAAGGTCTATGCTGTATGCAGTGGTAAGAACAGCGACTTTGTGAAGTCATTGGGTGCTGATGTTGTTATGGACTACACCAAGGATGGCTTTAAACTCCCCAACGAGGACTGCCCTGCTGGTACCATCGACGTCGTTTATGATACGGTCACAAGCCCCGAGGACTTCAACTACGAGCCCACCGCCCGACAGACTCTCAAGAAGGGTGGTATGTATGTCGCCATAGAGACCCCCAGCCTGCTCGATCGTGCGAAATTCTGGTTGTCCCGAGCCAGCGGACGAAACATCCAAAGGCCCCAGTACTCGATGTGGGTGGCTCAGTTCAATCATGATGATCTGGCCAAGCTCGGTGACCTCGCCGCCAAGGGGAAGCTTCGTGTGCAGTTCGCTGAAGAGCTGCCGTTCAGCGAGGGTTCCTGCTCCAAGGCCTATCAGTTGCAGAGAAGCCGTCACGCTAGAGGGAAGATTGTGATCGTGTTTGAGAAGAGCAACTGAGCTTCCTCATTGTGAAGTTTGTTAAGTTTCTTTCTGCGTTTTCACGACTCCTGTGAGATGTTCAGTGTGAATTTTCTCTGCCGTTGAGGATGTTTTGGTTGCATTTTTCTTGAATTCGTTAACGTATATGGGAAGGGTTCCTTAGGGCTGCTTGCGCACTTTAGTGACAACTTGTTGTGGTCTTCTTACTCATACGTGGAGCACAAGGCCAAAGAGAGCTTGTGAGATGGGTCATTTGAAATAAAGCCATTGCCCAGACTACTCGTCACGCGCAGGGGGACCGTAATAACAACTACCTTCGTTGCTGTTGCGTACCCACACTTGCTCTTTGCGCGTCGATTGCGAGTATTCCTCGTCACGCTTATTGAGCACAGACCGGTTTTACCATTCTTTGAGCCCTGTCTCAAGTAGCCCAACTGTACTGAGTTGTAGTGCAGTAGTAGTAACTTGAACCATGGAGACAACTGCCTCAACTGCTGCTGTGTGCCATAACTCCCAAGGTCGCTACCAACATTCGCTATTTGTGCGCATTTGCTCTTTGTGCGTCCAATCGTCCCGGAAATCGCGTGCATTCCTCGTCACGCTATTGAATACCCACTTTCCCCGAACTCCTCTCGAGTCCGGTATCACCTTTCTTTGATTGAGCCCCGCCGTCTCAAACAGCCAAGCTGTACTGAGTTGCAGTGCGCTTGATGTCCTGATTTAAAGAGCGATATTGTCACAGGATCGGAGTTAGTAGCCGTTCACTATTATCAGTATTCACCGGTATTAGTCCCAACGGCTTGTTGTGGTATGGAGTACCTACTTGGTAGTTTTCTCATTGGTCTTCATTCTATCATCAGATATTCATTAGTTACTTCTGTCATTATTAATGAAAGCATTCGTGTACGGTCAGGAGGATCCTGATAAATACCTGTGGCACGACAAGTTCCATGTGCCTGAACCTGAGAACAAAAAGCAGGTTCAAGTGAAGGTCTTTGCGGCCGCTTTGAATCCTGTCGACTATAAGCTTCCCCATCTCCCTCGCGGCGGCAGGGTCAAGGGGCAGCCTATCGGTTATGATTTCGCTGGTCGGGTCACTCGCACCACTGATGGTTGTGAATATAAAGAAGGTGACATGGTCTTCGGCAAGGCTCTCAAGGGCTGTCTAGCTGAGTACACGTTGACTGATGTTGATCACATCGCCCGGGTCCCTCCTCAGATCGAGCCCAAGATTGCTGCCGCGTTGCCGGTTGCTAGTCTTTTTTCTCTACAGGTTCTAAGACACGGTGGCTGCGGTGAGACTGAAGGCAAAGGCAAGAGCGTCCTTGTTATCGGCGCTAGTGGTGGAGTTGGGTCAAGTGTGGTACAGATCGCCAAGGCCAACGGCTGCAAGGTCTATGCTGTCTGTGGCCCTTCCAGTATCGACTTTGTCAAGTCCCTAGGAGCTGATGTCGTGATGGACTACTCTAAGGAGGGCTTCGAGCTGCCCAACGAAGACTGCCCTGCTGGAACCATGGACATGGTCTTTGATTCGGTTACTAGTCCTGTGGATCCCAACTACGAGCCTACGGCGAGGAGGACTCTGAAGGCTGGTTGCAAGTACATCTGTGGGAACTCCCCAAGCAAAATGGATTGGGCGAGGTACCTTGTATGGTACTACACCGGCATCAACGTGCAAAGGAAGAACTACTCCCTGCTCTGGACTAACACGAACCCTACCGATTTAAATAAGCTCTCGCAGCTGGTGATGGACGGTACACTGAAGATCAACATTAGCGACCTTCCTTTCAATGAGGCGAACTGTAGGAAAGCATACGAGCTCCTGAAAAGCAGGAGGGTTAAGGGGAAGATCGTTATCGTGATGGAGAAGTAGAGTAACGGCGCCATCATCGTTTTTACATAAGAGAACTCGAGTCCATTCACAGGTTCGACCTCACGTTTGTTTTTCCCGAGGGGTCGTTGGACTCGTTAGAGTATTCCACTCAGTCAGTATTCTTCTGATACTTCCTTTACTGTTGAATTGTACGGCGGATATCAAGAACGATTCGTTGGCAAGAATCGGAAAACATAAGGGTTCGAGATGATGTGGTATCAACACTAGACAGCACCCTGATCGCGTTATACCCGGCAATAGCGCTTCTTGAATTGCAGCCACCCTGAACCATCCACTTATGAGTCTGTTAAGAGACCGGCTAATTGAGAATACAGCACCCGAGTTTTGCCATGAAGAATCCAATCTTTCATCTACTGTCTTTTTATCATCCGCCACTTAGCTTAGCTTCAGCGTAGCTTCTTACCGGAGCAAGATAGGATCAGCGATATAAACATCACGAGATCGCCAAACACAAAATCGTGTTGAATCCGGAAACTCACGGCAGTAAAGCACGTAACACGACTCAGTGAGGGGAACTCACTTACGACTCCTTCCTCGCTTTCGGAGCAGCCTTTGCCTCAATCATGGCTGAGGAACGACTTTCACGGTTCTCTCAGCCGGACCATCCAAGGAGAGGTTGATGGTGGAAAAGTTAGTAAGTCTTTGGCGTAGCACCAAGCGCGAAATGATCACGCGTTTTACAGCCAGTGTGTATACAACGTTTCGCGTTATGAGCGTTATGAGCGGTACTTGACGCCGTAACCCGTTGGGTTAAGCGTTGAACCCTTGCGTTATAGATAATGAGGACGAAACTCCATTCTTGTGTCTGTTAAGCTTCTTTCACCGTTCTCGCGACTTTTGTGAGCTACTTAGAGTGAATTAACAGTGCCGTTGCAAATATTCAGGTTTTGAATCATGCGCGTGTATGGATGAGTCGGCTCGGCAGAAATGTCCTTGTGTTGCGAGAGCGACTCGCCTAGCTTCTCAGTGGAGACAGCCGTTGTGTGCCGGCCTCCGATATTTAGCTTGCCAACAACAGGGAGTAGTCCTTGGTCTTCGAGTCTGTTCAGCTTGTTGTGGTATAGAATATCTATTCGATGGCCTTTAGATTTCACTTACATCTATCATCAGATATTGATTTGTTAACTTCTGTTATTAATGAAAGCATTCCTCTACGGACAGGAAGATCCTGATAAATACCTGTGGCACGACAACTTCGACGTGCCCGAGCCTGAGAACAAAAAGCAGGTTCAAGTCAAGGTCATCGCGGCCGCTGTGAATCCTATCGACTATAAGCTTCCCCATTTCCCTCGCGGAGACAAAGTTAAGGGGCAGCCTATCGGTTATGATTTCGCTGGTCGGGTCACTCGCACCACTGATGGTTGTGAATATCAAGAAGGGGACATGGTCTTCGGCAAGGCTCTCAAGGGCTGTCTAGCTGAGTACACGTTGGCTGATGTTGATCACATCGCCCGGGTCCCTCCTCAGATCGAGCCCAAGATTGCTGCCTCGTTGCCTGTTGCTAGTCTTGTTGCCATGCAGGGTCTAAGACTCGGTGGTTGTGGTGAGACTGAAGGCAAAGGCAAGAGCGTCCTTGTTATCGGCGCTAGTGGTGGAGTTGGGTCAAGTGTGGTACAGATCGCCAAGGCCAACGGCTGCAAGGTCTATGCTGTCTGCGGCTCTTCCAATATCGACTTTGTCAAGTCCCTAGGAGCTGATGTCGTGATGGACTACTCCAAGGAGGGCTTCGAGCTGCCCAACGATGACTGCCCCGTTGGAACCGTGGACATGGTCTTTGATTCGGTCACTAGCGCTGAGGACCCTGACTACGAGCCCACGGCGAGGAGGACCCTGAAGGCTAGTGGGAAGTACATTTGCGTGAACTCCCCGCGCAACATGGATTGGGTGAGGTATCTTGTGTCGTACTATACTGGCATCAACGTCCAAAGGAAGAACTACTCCTTGCTGTGGACTGACACCAACCCTAAGGATTTGGATGAGCTCTCGCAGTTGGTGATGGACGGTAAACTGAAGATCAATATCCAGGAGGACTTGTCCTTCAACGAGGCGAACTGCAGGAAAGCATACGAGCTCCTGAAAAGCAGGAGGGCTAAGGGAAAGGTCGTCATCGAGATGGGCAAGTAAGAGTGCCAGGGCTATCTCTCTAGCTAAGACACTTTGAGGTCGTTCGTTGCTCCGACCTCGCGTTTCGCAGTTCCAAGAGGTCGTTGAACTTGTTAGACTATTCTGATCAGTCAGTAATGTTCTGGTACTTCTGCTGTTGAGTTGTATGGTGAATATCTAGAGTATTTATTGGCAAGAATGGGAGGAAATAATGATAGCAGGGCAAGAGGCGACAGGAGGAGTGGACCCGATATACAGTACCTAAAGCAAGAGGAAAGAAGCGCGTTTGCTCGGAATGAACCTTTCCAGCGGAGGGGGCCCTAGGAGGCAGCTCCGAATTGATGTTAACGACATTCTCGAGAACTGGGACCGGTGGGGAACCTGTCAGCATTGTGCTCGAGGGAGAGTGCACTATACCATTCGGAAGCCTATTTAGGGGATAGGGTTGCCGTTGCCGTAGCCTATATGGGGGTCGAGGATGATATCATCACATTAGCGAGTTGTTGTTGTTGTTGAGACATCAGCAAATTGGCGGATAGGGTTGCCGTTGCCGTAGCCTATATGGGGGTCGAGGATGATATCATCACATTAGCGAGTTGTTGTTGTTGTTGAGACATCAGCAAATTGGCGGATAGGGCCGTTGCCGTAGCCTATATGGGGGGTCGAGGATGATATCATCACATTAGCGAGTTGTTGTTGTTGAGACATCAGCAAATTGGCGGATAGGGTTGCCGTTGCCGTAGCCTATATGGGGGTCGAGGATGATATCATCACATTAGCGAGTTGTTGTTGTTGTTGAGACATCAGCAAATTGGCGGATAGGGTTGCCGTTGCCGTAGCCTATATGGGGGGTCGAGGATGATATCATCACATTAGCGAGTTGTTGTTGTTGTTGAGACATCAGCAAATTGGCGGATAGGGTTGCCGTTGCCGTAGCCTATATGGGGGTCGAGGATGATATCATCACATTAGCGAGTTGTTGTTGTTGTTGAGACATCAGCAAATTGGCGGATAGGACCGAGATGGGGGGATACAATTGGCGGATAAAGAAGTCATTTTAGCGGCAGGGCTCAAATAAGGAATGATCATAATCATCATCTTTGCTCAGCTGAGTCGAATACTGGATGGATGAGATCATCATGGCAAGAAGCTTTCAATTGCATGTACACGTAAATCGATACACTAGGCGTCCTGAAGAGAATCAAATTCGCAGACTTGATAACAACGTTAGAAACTCGAGCTGTTCACGCCAACTTCGATTGATAAATGAAGATGAGATTCAGGGGTGAAAGTTTGGACACGTTTAGTCGAAGCCGGCAAGGACAGAGTCTTCCCTGACCTTGCAGCTTGTGTCGATCAATGAGGCCTCGTATTATATTACAGTCAGAACTGCCCTGGGCAGTCTGCCCATCACGTGAACGGTCGAGCACGAGCTCGTCAGCGGGAGTCATAGTTGACTCTATCGCACCGCGAAAGATTCCGGGACCTCACTAACCCTCTAGCACCATCTCAGCTCCCGCGTTTTGATAGAAAAACGCCGCTGAAGAGGCCATGGAAAGGATGGAGATGAACTGTCCACGATCGAGAGATTCGAACGATGGACTGACACTCGGATAAGGAGGAAAGATAGAAGCAGTGACACTGTAGCACAGTCGACATGGGTACTGTCAGTGTAGTCGTGTTGATTCGAGATTCAAGGTTGACGACAGTTACTTCTGTATGGTTTCATAGTGAGGTCAACAGACACGTCACCGAATCATCTCGAGTCCCCAGCGTATACTATCGCGCCCTCGCGACACATACCGCTATGGCAATCACCCGTCTTCTTTCCCACAGGACTCTGATTGACGGGATCTACGGCAATATCGTCAGAAGGATCGCTCCAATGAGCTCCATCGCCCGCCGACCGCGGCCATGGACAGCGAAGTCCATCGGCTTCTAGCGCAGATGGGGTGACGTGTCCCCAACAAAGTTAGCTTCGCTCCGCTCTTTCCCACCAGGAACGCTAAGAGGGCTACGAGGCAGCCTTTCCATCGTGCAAGCGCTCGAGGTTTTCGGTGGTATTACGATTGGTTCTCCCGTTCTTTCATCTGTCATCTCCCTTTCATGTAGTTATCAGTGCTTCTACTATGAAAGCTTGCATCTATACTCCCGAGAAAAGCGAGGTGAAGTGGTCCACACAGGAGCTTGCGCTCCCTACCCCAGCAGCCGACCAAGTTCAAGTGAAAGTCCTAGCTGCTAGCATTAATCCCATTGATCTGGCCCTGCCTGTCATACCGATTGTCCAGAAGGACTGCCCTGGTCGGCCTGTCGGCTTTGACTTTGCAGGAGAAGTGACCATTGGTTCCGGTGAGTACAAGAAGGGTGATCTGGTCTATGGCGTAGCTCGCCAAGGCTCCTTCTGTGAGTATACCGTGGCTGATGTGTCTCGTATTGCCCGCATTCCGAAGGGCATGTCACCCGTCGTCGCCGCCTCCTTGCCGGTCGCCACTCTCGTGGGTTATCAAGCCTTGCGGGACTACGGCATTCTATCGCCTGGCAAGAGTGTCCTCATCATTGGTGCCAGCGGTGGTACCGGAGCAAGTGCCGTACAGATCGCCAAGGCCCACGGTGCGAAGGTTTATGCCGTCTGCAGCGGAAGGAACGCTGATTACGTTAAGTCCCTCGGTGCCGATGTGGTCCTCGATTACACTAAGGACGGCTTCCAGCTCCCCAACGGCCAGTGCCCAGCCGGTACCGTTGATATGGTCTATGACTGTGTCACCAGTATGCAAGACATGAACTATGAACCCACCGCCCGTGGGACTCTCAAGGAGGGTGGTATGTATGTCTGCACGAATGCTACTAACTTGAACGACTGGATGGCATTCTTCGTTGATCGTTTGGTCCCCTTCTCTGTCCAACGGCCCAACTATTCCTTGGCTTTGGTCGACTGCAACACCAAAGACCTCAACGACCTGTCGGATATGGTGAGCTCCGGGAAGTTGCACATTCAGATCAAGGAGGTCGCATTCACCGCCGAAGGATGCAAGGAGGCTGTTGACGCTATTGTCAGTCGGAAAATCCGAGGCAAAGTAGTCATCAAGATGTGAGCTACCGCTCGATCATTTAACTACTCCACCAAGCCAACATAATCGCTCTTCTAGTTTCCAACATACTCCGATTACTTTCCGATCTTCCAGGCTTGTTTATCGTGTTCCGAAGCTAGTCTAATCGGTTTGGGTGATCACTAACGCAGTCACTTCGTTGTCAGTGCAAGCCGACATCATCTCCGCCAATTTCGTGGTGGTAGAACTCGGAAACGATTGCAAGAATATAGATGTTCTTAAGATAAACATGTTAGCTTCCTTTGAGGCGGTATCGTAGCGAGTCAAACGTCAGCAAGCCTCCAAAGAACGAGAACAAAAAACTAAATGAAGAAAAGAAGCGACTGGTAGAGCGTTATTATGCAATCGCGAAAGGGGCTACGGAAGACACTGCGACGCACTCGATCGCCCTGCCGGTTCTCTAGTCTAGTGTTTTCTCTGCGCTGTCAAGCACGTGTAGTGAGTGATGTTCTTGCGCAACAGAAAATTGCTTTCTGGCCACTCCCTGGGCGTCGAAGAGGCCAGTTGGTAGAGTATTCAATTTCGCTGCATTATCGGGGCTGAAAAAAGGGACTTCCCGCAGGATAGCTTCTGTCAACCATGTGACATAACTGGTCTCCTGGTCGGGCGGACGAGGTGGGAACCCTGCGACGCTCCTATGTGCCGTTGGGTGTGCTCCCGCTTCCCCGGGAGCCATTGTTGTTGCTGATCTACTGATATAGGTATGGTGGTGATCACCAGGTGGTCAGAGGATACATCTAAGCGCACTGCGAATAAGCAATGACCCTAAGTGGTGCAAGCCGAAGGGAGTAGTGATGCCCAAATGCCATCGAACCGGCCGACCTAGTATCATAGGTCGAAGCTAGTGGGATACGAAACAGGTCGATATGAGCATCATAGGTCGAGCCTAGTGAGATACGAAACAGGTCAATATGAGGCCCATCCTCACTTCCGAGGGGTTGAGCTTCATTGGTCTCGTTGGTTATGAAGATTCCTGATTGATGATGCGATAGGATTCAATACGTCGGACCCCGCTCGATTATTCCAGTCTTGAGCATGCGCACGCTGTGCATCTAGCGTCATGCATGTGTTATCTTTAGAGCACGTTCTGAGTTTCAATTGCTTTCCAGTTGTCCCGATTGCCTTGACTATGGGCCCGATAGGTCTTGAATAGATCTGGGAAAGCTGGTGAACCAGCTGCCTTCTCGCGCAGGCTGGTCTTCTGAATTTCGCCGCACCAAGGCACCTAGGCAAGTCTCATGCCTAACAAGTGTGATGTGGTGAGCGCTTCGCCTTCTACGCCGTCCCTGCCTCAACCGATCGGAGGTATAGCATAAGATTCGTGCGTGACTTATCAGTGATCATTCGCTCCTTTTCCAGATTTTGTTCTGACCCATACTGCTTAGGACACCCCACTATAGCCCTCTTTCAATCTGCGCGATATGTGGTATTCAGGAGCTTGTAGTTGAGCGAATCTGTAGCGAGCAATCGAGGGGGTGCCATCTATTCAAGGGACGCTCCACCTTGTTATGAACGATGACGAGCAATTTCGCCGTCATACGGCCTGCCCTCTTCTCCGATTTCCCCTATATAGCGATCGCGTGACGCTGACGCCGGTTGTATCAGCGTTGAGTCAAGGGCGAAAGCGTAGTTGAAATCCACTATATTTTCTCTTTTTTTGCTTACCAATGGCAGATGCTATCGAGAATGAGACATAGTTCATGGTCGGGCACTAGGGTTTCCACTACCCGAGTACACACTGGCTGAGTTCGATCATACTGCCCGGGTAGCTCCTCGGCCAGCGTTAGGCGCCTCGTTTCAGGGGGCCAGTCTCGTTGCCCCACAGAATCCACCAGGAGAGTCGCTCTCTGCAGAGGTTTAAGGATGCAGCGGCTGGAGAAGGCCTCGACTGGTGCAGATACCCTCACGCATTGCAGTAAGTTCTGAGTTCTCGGTGGGGGACTA